>OMNM01037705.1:0-20281 GCA_900302745.1 Parablennius parvicornis | reverse complement strand
CCTGGGAAAAAAAAAAAAAAAAAAAATACAAAATCCCAGTCAGGAAACATTCGGCAGCATTTTCAGAACTCATTTGAGTCCATGGGTGTGTCGGTGGGTGCTGCATGTACCTGCTGGTTTAGTACCATGTGCACACCATGTGGTCGGATATCTTGTGTAAACTCGCCCAGGAAGGTGAGGATGTCCTCTATGCTTGCCGTGTACGGCAGCCCCCTCAGCCTCAGGCAGTCTCTTATCCCACCAGGAGAGGGCAGGAGAGACATTGGGTTCAACATTGACATCAGGGGAGCAGGGGCCACAGGGATCAGAGGGGCTGATGAGTACCGGTTCAACACCTAAAAACATGCAGCAACAGGTTTGTATTACATACTCTTCCTGTAACATTCATTATCAAGAAGGCCGTCTAGGTTAACGACTCAAATTATATATTTATACAAATGATATCATCGCTTGTCTCAATCACACATAAAAAAAAAAAAAAAATTTAAAAAAAGCACAGGTCCACGTTGTGACAAAGTGTGTCGCAATGTCAGACAGGAGTTGGCTGGTTGCCAACAGGACACCAGCATGTTTGCGTTTCTGAAGAGGACCAATAAAACGAGTCTTGCATACATACAAGCACAAGGAAAGGCCTCTGCATAGATACGTATGTGGGCTATAAACTTACCAGCGCAGAAAGATAAGAAAATTATCCAACATGCATTCATCTCAACAGACTGACGGAGTAGGAGGACAGAAGGACGTTAAGGGAGATACAAAACAGAGAAGGAAAAAGGGAACCAGTATGCAAACACCTTGTTAGTCAGGTCCCAACGCACAGGCCTTGTTTCAGTAAATCTAACAATTAACAGAGCAGACAAAAACACACCCCCTCACATTGCCGCCATCTGCTGTGTGTGCCAACAAAAGTCTTGGAGCCCCTCTGTTTATCCTCAACAGGCAAAAATATAAAATGCACGATCCAAAAAAAGAGCACACACATCTGTGCATTGAGCTCAAGCACACACTGTAATATGAAGTGTGCTCATATCCGAGTGACCACACCCTGACATACCTGTTGTACCTCTGCTGCGGTGCTTTTGAACAGCTCAATGTATCTCTTCCCCAGGATTTCCTTGTGTTTCTTCAGGGCGCACTGGGCATGTTCCTCGCAGGCGAACAGCACAAACGCGTCGCCAGTTGGACGTCCATCTGGGTAGCGCACAAACAGGATGCCGTCCTTTCCCCCGCTGACGGGACACGTCTCCTTAAGTTCGTCCTCCGGCGAGAAGAAGAAGAGCACCTGCTCGTGCGTCGCGGTGAAAGGGAGACCTCGCATCCTCACGATGATCTGGTCCTCGCGGGAGAGGAACACCGCGACCTCGTTGGAGGTACCTGACAAAAACGCACAGAACAGATAGCATTTTAGCCTCAAGGACATAAATACGCATCTTTGCGAAGCTTCTTTGAGCAGCCGTCTGATTCTTTGGAGTGTTTTCTTTTTCTGTAATGTATGAAAAGTAAGCTCAGCTTGACGACTGCGAGCAGCAGTCTGAACCTTTCACGCTGCGATGATAAACAACATTCTAAATGTGCCAATAAAGTGATTCAGTGATGACTTCTGCCTCGCTGACAAAATGACAAGCTTGCTGCATTCATTAAAAAGCCACGATACTTTAAATAGATACAAACGATAGGTATTGATGAGTCATCCTTATTAACATTTCCCGCAGATCAAAGTTTTCCACAAAAGGTTGACAAGTGGGCAGAAAACCTACTTTTGGTGTGGAAATATTAGTCAAAGAGCTAAAAGTTGTTATAATTCCAACAAATAAAAACAAAGTATTGCATGAAGTCAAACAGCGGGGCATTTATTTTTCCATTTATACTTTAAAAACGATCCATTTGAAGTGTTTTTGTGAAAGGAAAGTCATCAATGTAGCACTATCAAGAAAGTTCAGATCCAAATTCACTCAAACAAAAAAAAAAAAATTACAAAAAATTTCAGACTAATTTTGCCTGACACAGTTTGATGCGGGTCATTCAAAATGAGTTTAATAGCTTCTCACCTCCTGCTATCTTCAGGAAGTCCTCTCCTGTTGCTTTATAAACCTATTGTAAGAGGAAAGCAAGACACTTAGGTCAATATGGCGAATTTGTGAATGATGGGCGGGGGAAAAAACAAACTTGTGTGCCTGACTTTCTTGATTAGATGGGTTGGACAGGTTACCTCGATGTATCTGTTGCCCATATGGTGTTTGTGTCTCTGCAGTGCCAGGTCTCTGTGTTCTTCACTGACAAAACGAACGAGAGCTTCTCCGTTCCTCCTCCCCTGAGCATTAAGGCACAGCGCAGCCCCTCCCCTGCACGACACAGTGCAACAAGTGAGGAACACGGCGAGCCATTCGAGGATGACTCACGAACACCGACACCGGTACCCGCTGGAAACGACATGGATGTTAGCGCGTCGTGAACGTACTTGGCGATGTTGAGGCCTCTGAAGAATCGGGCGATGTCCTGGTCAGAGGACTGCCATGGCAACCCTCTGGCTCTGATCACCGTGTTGTCACACACTTTCTCCATCTTGCTGCTGAATACCCACAAACACAAAACCCACACTCTTCAGAAATCAGCACAGCGGGAGCCCGAGAAGTTGAGATTTCATTTTGGAGGTGGAGAATAAAAGACAAAACGCTGCTCACCATGTGCCGCTCTCAAACTTCTCATTAACTCTTTCTGCGTTAGAAAGAGTGTGGTCTGCGATGGAGGGAGGGGACAAGAGGAATTCAAGAATTGCACAAAAGAAATTCAAAATCACAGCACGCAAAGTCAACTTCCAAATGAAATCTATGACATATAAATTGACATTCTCGTTGTTCAAACCACTGCGCCACCGTGTGTGGAGCAGGAACTGATTTGACAAGCAATTTCCAAAAAAAAAAAAAAAAAAAAAAAAAAACACAACTAACCCTTTCTTCTATTATATTTTAAGTTTGACAATGACAGGATAATCATGAAATGAAAGCTATTTACTAATGTCAAGCATAATTTAGGGTTAACTACATTTACTTCAATGGCAATAAAGAATTTACAAACAAAAATCAAAAACAATCCCTTAATGGAATAAAAGTAAACATCAAATATTGGCGATCTTCGATCCTGATTTACTAATTATCTTCCATCTTTTGTCTGTTTTTGTGTATCACTATGCACAAAGCAAGAAATCCTATAGGTCTAATACTAATGTGTTATTGTGAATCTCAGACGCGGTACTCACTAAAAGGCTCAGAAAGCAGCGTGAGGATTACACTGCCCATTTGCTGCACCTGCTGCACGGCTACTTCTGCAGGCATGGCGGCTGACGGATCCAGTGTTGCTGAGGGATCCCACATGGTGGGCACATCAACGGGTATACTAAGAGCTGAGGTTTGGGGAAACAGTTAAGAAAAGTGCCAAACACGGAGCTTAGGAATCAAATGTTGTCGCTGATCTATGTGTGTGGGTGAGGGACCCGCAAAGATATTAGTTTTCCTGTTGCAGTGGGTGTGTGGGGTTTGCACTGTTGGCTAAGCACACACTCTTTCACGGGAGGACTTTGTAAGGTGCTCCCATTCATTCATTCATTATTTGCATTTCAAGACTTCTCGCCCCGCAGCCAACAACCTGTGGTTTATAAACATTTATTGTGTGTCTTGTGCATATTTCAGAGTGATGTGACAAGAAGATCTATAACACACACCACATAGTAAAAAAGGATACACTCTGCCATGGTGTGTACGTTCAGAGTCTTGAGGTCAGACGTGGGGAAGTGCTGCGTGAACTCCTTCCGAAGGTCATAAAAAGAGTAGAAACAGTCTGGGACCAGTACATTCTAGAAAAGGAAGAAAAATTAAAAGGAAATGATGAGAACAAGTGGCTCATCAACGGCTGTTATTTTTACAGCTCTCACATTAATGTTTGCTCAATCCAGCAGAGCAAGCCCTGCTGTCTTTGTGAGTGTTGTTTTAATTAAAATAAAATTCAGATTGAAGTGTTATTGTCTCCGTTGTGCGGTGGCTCCTGGATGGTCACAAGTATGTGCATGGGCGTGTGTGATTAGACAGGTTTGTATGAGCGTGTCCCTCCCGTAGATCGACTTTCACTGCAACGTTAAACTCAGCTGGAAGCGCAGTGTCGACGCCACACATCTCTTTGTGGTCGGCACGGTTCCTGCAGTCAGCCAGGGAACATCCGCCCTGGCTGCGAGGTGATCCCTCTCCCGGGCTAGCTCACCTTGCTCGCGGCCTCGGGGTGAATCACTTGACGGATATGAAGCTGCCCGTCGGTACACAAACACAACGACGTGCCTGCACCCGCGCTGTTCACCTCGTTTGTCAGTTGTAAATGAAACTGTAAAAAAAAAAAAAAAAAAAAAAAAGACATCAAAGATTCTAAAAACTGACACTGACATGGGTGAAAAGGTGCATATATAACGACGTGCTGTTACCAGATTTAACGCCGTCTCAAGACTCCTGGCTGTGGAGCAGCAGTCTGCTCCGGAGCCAGTCTTCTCCTCCACGCTCTCCTCCACCACATCCTCCACCTCCTTCTCTTGTTCTTCTGTCAAGTCTGAACTTTCAGGCTTAATGAGGAGCTCATTCACCTTGCCCAACTGGTTTTGAGAAGAAAACAAGTCAGTCTGGAAACCATTAAGAAACATCATGCAAGTTAACATGTGAATAACATGGTCATAAATAGTAACACATTGTAGGACACAAGTTTAAATATTAAGATAGTATATTTTCGTTGTGGTTGTAGTATGTTATTTTTAAACTAACTGGGATTTGTGGGAATATGTGTTTAGAGAGAGAAGGGAGTTCTATTACGTCCCCTGGCTCATCATATCATTAATTTTGCTTTTCTGTTTCCTTATCATACTCTAGTCCAATCATCTTGTGTTCTATTTAACTACATTTTTGAATGAAATCAAGCAAAAAGAACATCACAAGTAGAATTTTTGTGTTACCTTTTTGTTCTTTAAATCCACGAGCTGCCAAACTAACTGCACGAGCTCCTTCTCGTCGGACCCCAGCAGCTCTCCGCTCGCGCCAGATGTGGCGGTGAAAAGCACCACCAGGTAATCTACCTGCGCCGTCATCTGAACACAAGCAGCTCGAAACGCTGTCGAAACTACACTAAAGACTACAACAACTCCGGACACGAGGAAGAGGAGCCGCGAGCAGGGAGGCGCCAGGTACAAAACACCTTTAGTACGACACCTGATCGCAAAGGTGAGTTCCGTAAATCCACAGCTTTGTCGCGGGGTGAGATTTTATTTTTTTACGTGAAGCCTCCCGTAGTCACCATCGCGGAGTAATGGCTGAACGCCCCCAGTTTTTGTAGTGAACCTACCTGTGTGACCACGTGACTCCCACCTGCCCCCTCCCTCTTTCAGGTAGTTCAAAGACGTGGCACAGCACGAGCCATCAGTCGTATAAACACGTTATGTTTTTCTTCTACACTAATGATTTTTAAAAGAATCTCGACGGCCTACTTTACAACTAACTAACTTTTTTTTTTTTTTACTTTCAGTGAAGAAAAAACATGAATTACTGTTTGTTTTGAAAGTGTAAATTAAATTGCAAGTGGAAAGGTCTTTTTTCTTTTTTAAATAATACCTGATTATATATTTTCTCTGTTATTGGTCTTGGTATTGTTTTAAATAATATCATTATTATTATTCATATCCTATATATTTGTGCTACTCTTCTATTCATTTACTGTCCACTGGCTGCTGTAACGATTTAAAGTCCTCCTTGTGGGGTAAATATAGGAATATATATCACTCTATCCGTCTTTTAAGCTAAAGGCAAAGCATTTTTTTTAATTCACAGTCCTTTACAATGTAATAAATAAAATACATTACAACAAGCAATTAAGCATCCTAATCCTAAAATAATAAAATTATGAAATACATTTCCAAAGCAATTAAGTTGACTAACCAATTTAAGCAAAACAAAAGTGTTATAAAAGACCAACAGTTAATTTGACTATGCTCGTTGCAGTTTTTTTATGTGAAGAGCAACGTAGTCGAGCCAGGCAACAAACTACAATTTATATGAAATTGATGCTTTAATTTCAGAAAGAAAGAAAGAAAGAAAGAAAGAAAGAAAGAAAAAAAGAAAGAAAGAAAGAAAGAAAGAAAGAAAGAAAGAAAGAAAGAAAGAAAGAAAGAAAGAAAGAAAGAAAGAAAGAAAGAAAGAAAGAAAGAAAGAAAAGCGTTATTTATACTTATATCTATATTCATATCTACATCCAAATAAATATACATAAAATGTATTTTTATATTTCATTTTATTATTTTATTTACACAAGCGCATTTATTTTTTGACCCGGAAGTGGTCGTTGCTCCGGAACGTTTGCTTCCGCCCGGACTGATATCCATGGATGATGGCGGCGGATACTTCAACCGAGCTTCTTTTTATAGATACATTCAAGCATCAAAGTGCAGAGGTAAGGTTTCTCATGCCTCTACGCACTCTCTCGTATTGAACGTAAGGCTCATTGAGCTGAAAATCCATATTAATTGCATACGTGAGCTTTTGTAGAATGATGCTTAACTTCAGAGCTAACGGCGCATACTTGGCTAACATTAGCTGTGGTGTTATATTGATGTTATTACGTTTTATAGTTCCACACAGACTCTCGTAATTCTAGTCACAGTCCTGTACGAAGCGTGCATTAAACGCCATTCAGCTCGCACATCAGAAAAATGTCACCCAGCTGCTTAATAATGCACTCCTCGGCGGTTTGTTTGCTACTTTGCCAGGGGGCTAACGCTAACTTTGTAGTCCTAGCTCACCTGAGTTCACCTCGCCGTTGTCTCTGGACAACGTGGACAGATCTGATGATTGATGCTAATTACCAACTTCTTTTGGTTTTCAGCTAACCAATGTGGATGTGGTGCGTTTCCCGTGCGGAGTGCTGATCACAGAGGTGCGTGTGATTCCTCCGGGGATCAAAGCGCACAGCAACCTGCCCGACAGCAGAGCGTTTGGGTGAGAACAACTTCAATACACGCAGAACACACTTGCAGCAGAGTAGCCTTCCACCACGCACAAAGTCTTTACACTGCAAGTACTGCGATCGTCATTTTGTCTCTAAAATGTATCAGGCTGGTGATGATTGCGTATTGAACATAGTTGGACATACATGGATACAAAGATATTCATCATTACTCAACTTGCTCATAAAACAGGGTAACTGTGTCTGTTTCACTCATGACAGACCGTCCACTTACTTGTTAATGCCTGCCAGTACGTTTGTCATAATTGTATGCAAAGCATTATGAGGTTTTCCAAATGCTTCATCGCAGTTGGTGTTGCACTCCAGACACTTGGAAGCAAGCCTGTTATCAGACAGCCTGATAGGGATGACACGCAAGTAAACCGCACACACATCATCACGTTTCTATAATTTCATGCAAAAGCAATCGTGCATGTTCATCTTTGGCTAACACTTGCCGCAGCCTTGTGTCAAAGAGTAAAATTAAAAAGCAAGCGTGATCTTGCTTGTATAAGTGTCTTCTTGAAAAGAAGCTCTGCCTGTAACTGAAATAAAGAGCATCAAAGAAGTGGCCTTTTTAAAGTTTATTTCTTGTAGGCTATACTTTTCCAGCATAAGAATGGTATTAAACATAATTATATGATTTTTACAGATGGTGACCATTATTAAAACAAACAAACAAAAAAACTTTTCATGTATTGTTTTCAGGCAACTACCACAACACCTAGGGGTCTGTTGAACCTTGAGCCTGTTGAAATATTGTCACATTGCACTCATATTGATATTAAAGTTATACAGACACCATCTAAAAGGCATATTTTCATGCCACGTGCAACCTGAGTCATATTGTTCGTCTTTATCAGAAGATAGCAGGTGTCAGAACGATGCTTTCGTCAGTAAAAGTGGGATTGGTTACCACAGTCGCAGGACGGCCTCACTGTCATTGCACTTGATGTATTGCTTCTGGGAATTAAATGTTTGTCCAAGATACCGGAGATGTATGTGCGTGAATGAGAAAGCGAGTGAGCTTGACACTTGAGCTGCATTGTTGAGCGTGTCCCAATTCTCACTGAGCCTGTTGAGCGATGTGTCATGTAATTTGCTTTAATGAATGGATATGGTGCTCAACTTATTTGCTGGGTATGTTTATGAATTTAAATGTTTTAATGTGATGATAAAAGGCATTAATAGTAAGTCTCTGGAGAAACTGTTGATGATGTTAGTGCTGACATAATGTTTGGCTCTCACATTGATCAGCTGTTTGTTGACTTAATCCCATTATGTTTCTAAGCATCGCGTTGGAGAACAGTCTCACTGTTGTCGAACAATGACTTGTATGCACAATGAGGACAAAATAACTGGTTGTATATTGTAGTTCAAGTTCAGTACTGATGTTACATGTTGGCTCTGTGTCATTGAAGTTAGTTGCATAAAAGATAACATTACAGTCTTTGATGAGTGTAAATTGAACGGCAGGTGTTGCTAATAAAGAGGCCACTAGTTATTACACGTACAAAATATTGATCTTTAAGTTATATTACTGAAGCTGACTCCCGGTTGTTTGTGTTTCCAGGGAGACTTCACCTCATGCCTTTCAGTTGGAGCTGTTCTTCAATAATGTCACCAAGCCCAACTGCCCCGCCTTCCACCGACTGGGCAGGTCTGATATGTTTTTATTCTCGCCACTCTTTTTTTTTTTCCCCCATCATCATGCAAGCATATTTTCTTCAGCCCATGTTCTTGCATTTCCTGGTCATGTCTCAAAAGTGCTTATTATACAGAAGTCAGTTTCACCAGTAGAACCAGTCACGGTAGCATCACACACCTTCTCTGATAGACACTGGCCTGCTTCCACCCATATTCATGTCTCTTTGTTTTCCAAGCCGGCTAACTTGTCTCTCCAGAAACCTCACCCTCAACCATCCTGATGCTAAGTCACACAGAAATGTAGAAGTCTCTGTGAAATGAACCGGAACTTTTGAGTCAAGCGTTTTCATCCTAGTGTCATAATCACAAAACTGTACACAGCAGCAGCAGCAGACCAGAGACTTTTTGTTCAGAAGTGCCAATGATGAAGGAAACATTGAAAACTGTAAATATGACACACCCAGGTTATTATAGCTCTTCCGGGAGTGCTGTTGGTTTTATGTGACCTGCGTGGTTCCATTTAAAACAACTTCTGTTTGGCTGGAAAATAAGTTATTAAAATTTAATTTTACAACAATTATATTTTTAAACCATGATTCCTCTTTGTTACTATAATTTTTTTTTAATGGAAATCTTACTTATGTGACTGGAATGGCACTTGATGATTTTTAAAACTTTTAAAAATGCTACAAAGAACTTTTCATTCCCGTCAACTTTTCACAAATTAAACACAGAGTGACTCACTTAAAGTAATGGGTGGTATAAACATTTTCAAAAAAGGGAAAAAATAGGGCATTGGTTGGGATATGTAGATATGTTTATCAAGTTCAGCTGTGTGTGATACCACAGGTCATGACAGTGGATTGAGAGGAGCACATAATTTAGAGTGAGATTAAAAGTCCCTGCTGGGACTAATCTGACCAAAGACTGACCAGGGAATTTTGAACAAAACCTATGTTTATAGTCGATGTTTTTAAAGTAACCACAACCTAATGTGAAGGCTCAATACTAGAACAATAATGCACACTTAATACAATGATCATATAACAAGTAGGTGGCAATAATGCTCCACCTGACTGCAGTCTATTATTGAAATGAAGTTTGCTGTACATAAGCTCACAAAAAACTTTGCTCATTGAAACAGATCTTGCCAAACATCTTAATGCACCAAGTGTGCTTTTGAAAAGAAAAATAATCTTTGGGGTTTCAAGACAGCCTGATCTATAAACAGCAGGGATGATAAATATAAAACGTTGAGGTTAAGCAGTATTTCTTATGCCCACCTCGATTATAATTTGTCCTTTTTCCCCCGTCCTCAGCCTGGAATATGATGAGAACAAGACCATTGTGTTCAGACCCAGTGGAAAGGTAAGTGTGTCGCCATCATCTGAGCTCTCTTCATTTTTTGCGGAATTGTGCTTAAATATATCTGTCTGTGCATGCAGGTGAACACTGATGGCCTGGTCCTGCGTGGCTGGTACACAGCTCTGACTCTCGCCGTTTACGGGACAGCAGAGCGATCACACGGCCATGACCACGACTCTCCTCCCCCTCCCCCGCCGCCACCGCCGCAGCAGCCCAGCGGGCTCAAGAGGATCGTTAAACAAGGTGGGCAGCCTCAATGTGAAAGTAACCAGATTGGTTCGTATCAAAGTGAGGATGATGTGATTTTCTTACGGCTTCTAAAGATTTTCCCACTTTTGTTCACTTTCGTAAGAATGGGAGAAAGACGACCAGTACAATGGCAGCCCGCCCCGCCCAGCACCCAGAGGGCCTCGAACTCCTCCTGGACCTCCGCCCCCAGACGATGATGATGAAGAGCAGGTTCCGATGACAGGTGTGCATTTAACATCTGTTTGGAGATTCTACAAATACTGCAGGGGTGCTGTTGTGGGATGAGCTTTTCAAAGATCTGTGTCACTATTCACACCAACCAGTGTGAAGTGATGAATCGCTCAGTCGTATCTGTGTTTGCGTGGATCCCATCCAGTCACTCAAATGAATGTTTTATCAGTTCAAAAGAAATCTTATAGGAACATTTTATGTCATTCACTTTTTAATTTTTAATTTTCCTGGGTTTTTATTGGTCTTTCTTGTGCTGCCCTAGACTAATAAATCACAAAACATTGATAATCTAGTTGGAAAATTACTTTTTAATGCCGGACAAAGACAAGAATTAAATTGGAAGATTTTGGAGAATTAAACTTAATTTCAAAATGTGAATTTTTGAGATACCATATTAACACAATGAATTATATTTGGTAATGTGCTAATCAAAGCAGTTTCTCTGTTAACTGTGTGATATGGGTGGGCCCATAAACTGTTTCATATTCTATGAAAGTCTGTGCTAAGTTCACCAGCGCATATGTGAAATAATGGAAACCAGCATCTGCTTTTTACCAAGAAAAATGCCCAGTAAAATGTTGCATTATTTTCAGGATATGAAATGTCAAAAGAGTTTATTTGTTTACATGTTTTGCATAAGCAAGCTGGTAAGCTAACAAGGGAAGTCCTCAGTTTGCATATTTAGACGTGCCTTAAGCGTTTGTTGACAGGACTGTCTGCCGTCGATATGTGTTAACATCCACAGTGGGAGTGGTTAAAGAGGAGCCGAGCGAGGGCCGTGACGACTACCTGGAGGCCGTGTCGCCCGAAAGGTCGCTGCCCGCCGACGAAACGTACTCGGACGCCGAGCAAGAGGACGAGGCCGAAGAGGAGGAGGAAGAGGACGAGCAGGAGGAGGAAGAGGATGCACGGACCGAGGGCAGTGTGCTGGAGGAGGAGGAGGAGGAGGAAGAAGAGGAGGAGGATGAGGGTGAGGACGAGGAAGAGGAGATGGAGGAAGGTAGGGAAGTCCTTGTGTGAGAGTAGGATAGACTACAGTCCCAAATGGACACTCAGTCCTGAACCCCTCAATTTACAAGCAACGACACTCAAGGCGTCCCCGGGTGCCGGGGGGAGGGGCAACAGGAGCTGCGTCCATTTGGGACTGAGTGATAGTTGGATAGAGTGTGTGCTCTGGCATGCCGCGTTCATCTCCGACCGCCGGATGCTGCAAACTCTCAGCTCGCAGCAGCCCGGGTCGACTCCGAAAGCTTATGAGTAACCTTCATAAGCTGTCATGCGGAGGTCGACGTGACGCCTCCCCGCAGCCATGGCTGAGTGCGTGCCGTAGTCACATCATGCATGCCAAACTAACCCTGCATGTTTGGAGTGATGCCGCCATCTCGGAGGTTTGTGAGTGTGTGTTTCTGCGTGTGAGAAAAGGACTTTGTAGCTTTCGCTGGCCTCCACATTCTCACTCATCTCCATACATGTATTTTTAAAAGAGATTTTGCTTAAGAAATTAATTCGCTGTCATTTAATTTAGGAATCCCTCCTCTCCCCCCCTTTTTTTTTTTGTTCCTTTAGGTGATGACGGTTATGAGCAGATTTCTAGTGACGAGGACGACCTGGGTAATGGCGGCTTCAATCTGCCCTCGTTTGACGGGGACTACACTCCTGAGGATCTTGCATCCGTGCCGCCTGTCCAGTATGACCCTTACGAACGAGAACTCAGACCACTTCTTTACTTCATTCCTCCGTATAAGACTCGCTTTGACACCCAGTTCGAGAAGGCCAGCGTGGAGGAACCCCGGGATGCCGGTGGGACCGAAGTAGCGCCGGGAGGGGAGGAGGCTGAGGCCGTCTCTCAGCTGAAAGAACTGCTCTCTAGCATTGGCGACGACCGAGACGCCCACTGGGTTACTGCTCTGGAGGAGGCACCCGGACTACTTACCAAAGGGCTGGCTCATTTGATCAAACAAGGAGAGGGAGACATAGAGGAGCCTCTAAGAGTTTTAGTAAAGTGGACCCTTCAGGCTCTCAGCATGGACGTTGCCCTCAAGCAGCCCATTGGCCTGAACCTCAGACAGCTAAAAGCTGGAGCCAAGCTGGCGTCGTACCTGGCAGAATGTCCACAGAGCCTCACGGTGTTGCTGCGCGATGGCGCTCTGAGTGTACTGCTGGAGCTGCTCCACAGAGACCACATCTCCTCCACACTGAAGCTGAGTATCCTGAAGGCGCTGGATGCTCTGATCAGCGCTCCTGCTGGGGTGGAGGCTTTTCTACACTCAGGAGACTCAGAGAAAAGTGGTTATCAGGTAGCAAAGCAATTTTTTTTTTTTTTTTTTTTTTGCACTTTTTGTCGAAACAGTTTTCAACGACCTAACAACAATGACATGAAAATGCATTTATGTTTAAATGTATAACTGTATTAGTGATGCAGGAGCTCAGAGAAAAGGACTGATTTCCACCCTTTGCAAGAACAGATAATTTTAAACCCCCCCCACACACACACACACACACACACACACACACACACACACACACACACACACAAAGGAGGTGAAATATGTCATGATTTCTTTGCCTCATTCTGATCAGACACTGAATGTTCCCTGCAGCGTCTAGTCCAGCTGTTCCTGCGAGAAGAAACCGTGAGGGTCATCACAGCTGCAAATGCCATCCTACAGAAGAGCCACATGTACGAGGTTCTCACTGACCTGCAGCACACGGCAGCAGCATGGAGCGAACCCCAGCAGGTAAAGACGGCCTCCTAAACTCCACACGCTCTATGAACTGACAGAGATTTAGTTTTCTTCATTTCTCGTAACCGTGACGGACTGTCCCCCAAACCCCCCCCCCACAGGAGGAGATGGAGGATGCTGATTGTCCGATGGAAGAGGAATTGTCACTAAGCTCCTCCCCCGTCAGCGAGGGGGAGCTCGATAGGATGGCCGAGGCTTTGGAGGAGCTCCATCACCTGTTAGAAACGGCTCCTCACTCCATGGTGCAGCCTCCCGGGAAAGCCTTCCCCACTACCTCCAGGATAACAGGACCCCAGGAGAGGGACAACCCGTACCCGACGCTGTACAGGTACACATTCAGACACAACCGCTTTGTCCTAGTCCAACTAAGTTCAATAAAGTTCTGGGGCATTGATCGAATCTTCACTTTTCAGGTACATGCACGCGTGTCGTTTCCTGGAGAGCACCACGGTGGTGTTGTCGGCAGCGGCTGCCGCCGGTCATCTGGGCGTCACCCAAGCCGTTCGAGAACTTCTGCGCTTCCTTTCGGTCACGCAGTCGGGTCTGCTCTTCCTCCTCGCGCAGCCCGCGCCCACCAACCTGCTGCTGCGCGTATTGGCGTCGATGGCGGACTCCGAGGGGGAGGAGAGCACGTTCACCCGGGGAGAGGGAGGACTCACGGGACCCGGGTTCGGTGAAGAAGGCTTCGGCATGTGGCTGATGCAAGCACTGCACGCTCTGCAGGGCGTCTCAGAACTCATGAGCCACGTGGCCGCCGGAGGAGAAGGCGGCGCAGGACTGGAGGAGGGCGACATCGCGGAGGTCCTGGCGATGCTACACGCAATCTACTTGATGACATTCACGCAGACCGGCCGCAGTGCCGTCGCCCACGTTTTCAGCCAGGAGAACAACCTGTCGTGTCTGGTGACCCTGCTCCAGCACCACAGCAAGGACGGACAGGAGTACGACTGGCTTTTCATCCTACATGCTTCCTTTTACTGCTTTGAATCCAGTTTTATTTCACTTGCTTTTCTTTTTACCTCCCTCCCTGTTCTCTTAGTGAGGCCAAGGCTCGCAAAGCAGTGACGTATAACTATGCCTGTATGCTGGTTTTATTGGTGGTGCAGACTTCTAATGAACTGCGGATGATGGAACAATATGCTGCTCCACTTCTCACTTTGGCAAAGGCAGATGACACAAATGCCAAGTTACAGGGTGAATGTCTTTAATTTCACATTCATTTAATGTATCTTTGAGTTTTGTATATCTGACAGACTTTTTTTGTTGTTGCTCAGAGCTCTGTAAATGGTTGGAGCCCCTGGAGAAACTTCGCTTTGAAATTGGAAGCAGTCCCACTCTCATCGACTACATCAAGCAGGTACAGATCGTTCAACAAACGTCCTGCTGAAGTGCAGCAAAGCTTCATAATGTTTGTTTATTTTGGCTTTAATTTCATCATCCCGGATTTCCTGGAGTCATCCATAGTTACTCCAGATCAGCCATTTCTTCAGTTTTCAGAGACTGGATGGCAGTGATAGATTTGTCTGTGACATCTCATTCAGGATGTGTGTTAACTCTTTCAGTGATAAGATCAGATATTACATACCTGTCACTCTTCTAGTAATATAATAATCCCATATTATCAAAGAAGAAAAGGGACTGAAAGGGAAAAACACTTAAAAAGACATTGATGTTGATACAAGACGTTGATACATGTTAAATATGGTAAAAGTAGATGCATTGTTTACATTTTTCTCACGTGAACATAAAACTATATGACATGACTTGTAAAAGGGTAAAGTATATATTTAAATTATTTAGCTTTCTGGCACTGTCTGATCTCTTGCCTTTTTTTCGTAATCTGCTCATATCAATGTCACCTGGATCACTTTTAACACCAATTTGTTCTTGGCTTTAGTTTTTTTTTGTTTGTAAAGTTGTTAAAATGGTTCTGATTTCACAGCAATGTTAAAATACACTTGAAAAACGACAAATTACCAGTGTTTTAGAATGTAAGGAGCTAAGAAATCCAATTTGTGTGAAAGAATACAAATAAAACAGCCTTTTTCAGTTTATATGGTATCTCATAACCTCTAAAACCCTCATAAAAATACGACTTTCATCGGCATCGACATTTTTAACAGTATGAAGTATTCGTAGTACACACTCAGCTTTACACTCTGATCTATTTCTGGACCTTGAGGCCATCAGAAAAACAATCTGTTAAGAATGTTCAGCCTCACTGACGAGTCTGAACTGATACTGTCTCTGCATCATAATTCACTGAAAGCTGTATGCAAATCAGTTTGCTGCACTTCACTCTGAATGTGGTTCTCTGTCGACGTCAGAATGTGGAAAATGTGCTCACTGCTGAGGGAACCGGACTGGTGACTGCTCTGAGGATCCTCTGCCACATCGCCTGCCCGCCTCCTGCTGTTGAAGGTAAATGCAGCAAACACGATTTAGGAAAATAATTAAGTGCACCACATTAAATATAAGCAATTTTTTTTCTCTCGTCTCTGCAGGTCAGCAGAGGGATCTAAAGTGGAGCCTTGCGGCTGTCCAGCTGTTCTCTGGGGAAGGCCTGGACACTTGTGTGCGCGTCCTGCAGAAGTTGTGCAGCGTGCTCCTGCAGCCATGGCGCGTTCACGGCCACATGGGTCCGACGCCGCAGCGCTGCATGATCCTCAGTATCTGCATCAGCACCCTCAGGCTGCTGCGCACCATGCTGACAGAGCTGCTCCGGGGCGGAGCTTTCCAGTTCAGGGACACTCGCGTGGCAAACGTGCTGGTGACGCTCCACATGATCGTGTGCTCCATCCCTGCGTCTGGACGTCTGGACGGCGAGGAGACCAGAGTGCAGGCGCTCATCGTGGATGTGCTGCTCACCTTCACACAGGGCGTCAGTGAGGAGGTGTGTGAATCCCTCAGAGTGCTGCTGTGATTGCTTTAAGTAGAAATGTGATTCGCAATTTCCCCCCATGTGTCTGCTGTAGGTGACTCATACAGAAGAAACTCTGGCCAGCAACACGTGGTCCCTGATGCTGAAAGAGGTTTTGAGCTCACTGCTCAAAGCTCCTGAGGGCGTCTTCTCGGGCCTCACGTTGCTGTCCGAGCTCCTGCCCCTCCCGCTGCCGATGCAGAGCACCCAGGTAATGTCGGCCACTTCTTTAATCAGGCCCACATCTAAATCTACTATTGATTGCTCATATGATGTATATTAGGTGACACATCTTTCTTAACTGCAGAGTTTGATGCATACACTCCCAGTGTTCACTGTCATAAATATATTCATAGAAATCAAAAGAGCAGCAAGTGTTCTGCCCATTGTATGTAGAATCAATAACCTGTTGCAAGTATACATCCACTTTTATGCAATTAATTAATATTTAGATATACATTAAATAATAGATCGATACACACTCCTCAGGTTACTGATGGCCTCAGGAAATTGAACAAATGAGCCGTGACACCAGTGTTGATTTCCACAGTTCCAACAGCCTAAACGTTAAGAGAGTGTTTCCTCCTCTAGGTGATATCAGTCCAAGATGTGGCCGTCGCCTTAAACACAAGGAAGCTCTGGAGCATGCACATCCGTGCACAGTGGAAGGTGTTCTCTGAGGCTCTGAGGAGTGTGTGTGCCACCAGCTGCCCTCCCCTTTTAGCCATGCTGAGGCGAGTGTGTGTCCAACTGGCAGACCTTTCCTCACCCACAGCCACGCTCATCATGAAGAGCCTGTTGGAGATGCTGCTGGAGGAGCTGCAGCCGTAAGTACAGAACGCATGCCCCTCACCACCACCACCACCAGATTTTGTGATCTTCTGTTCAGTCGTCTTTGACGCTGCATTCGATCTTCTCACTGCAGGGCAGAGGGTAAAAGCGTGTGCTGGGCCCAGGCCCTGCGGCTGCTTTCTCTGCTGGACGCTCTGGTGTCTCAGAGAGCTTGTAAGAGTGCAGTGCTGCACCTGCTGTCTGGGTCGGTTTCTGGAGAGGAGCAGCTGGCGGAGGTGTTTCCCTTGCTTCTGTCTCTGTTGGTCACTCCGGCTGATCACACCTTACAGCAGCAACAGAGCAGCGAACTCGTGGGAACAATATTACAGTCACTGTGTGACCAGGTTAGAAACAAAACAAACAAACAAAAAAAACTTTTCAACTTCTGTCAGGTAAAGACTAAACATTTGTACTTTTGATCTTCATCAGGACATTGCTCTGGTGGTGTCCCCACCTGGCGAGAGCTGCATGTCAGAAGCTGAGCAGCTTGCCAATGCACTTCCAGGGCGAGACATGATGTCATCAGTGTGTAATTCCCTGTTGGAGATTTTGGGAACTGCAGACACCAGCGTCCAGCTCCTCCTCACCTGCATCAGGACCTTAACATTCCTCACAGAGCACGACTACGGACTCTATCATCTCAAAGTGTAAAGGCTCCTTTATTGTCAGCTCATCACTGCCCCCCTTCTACCATCTCTTATCTTTTTTAAACAAGATCCCGCTTTGCTTTTTCTATTTGTTTCAGTGCTCTGAAGAAACACAGTACAGGGCTCTGCGCACTTTTGAAGAGGCTGGTGTTTTCATTCAATAAAGACTCTGCAGTTCTGATTTCCGCTCTGCTCGACTTCCTCAGGCAAATACTCAACACAGAAACAATGGTGAGTAAAGTCAGATTACTTTTTATTCTGTTGAATTTAATACAAAAGTGTCTCAAAACAAATAAACAACAGTATGTGTAACAATCTGAAGGAGACTTCGCTTCACACCAGGATGCATGTAGAGCAACTGTAGAAATCTGTAGGAGTTCTGCTTTTGAGTTCTAGATATATATTTTTCAATGCATTTCACACCACAGAAGTAATCAACCACTTTCGCTTGACTCTTGAGTTTGTCTTTCCTTTAATCCAGTGTACCGACGAGGGCCAGGGGCCCAGCGAAGAGTCTGCCTTCACTCCTTCTCGCTTGCTGTCGGGCTCAGAGATGAAGACTCTGCTGCAGTGGGAGGAGTCGGACACACATCCACTACCAGCTTTAGAAAAACAGCTCACGGTATAAAAGAGGCCCTTTTTTTTGTTTTCTTCCTGTACTCAAGAGTTCTCTGCTCCCTTTGTGCTTAACTCGTTGTGCTTGTGTGTCACTTCAGAAACTATGTAAAGAAGACGATTCACTGGAAACGATGTTGGAGAATGTGATCGTTCTGAGGCAGACGTTGGAAACGGCCACCGACTCGCCTCCGCCCGTCGATACTGAGCCCACTCTCCCTGCACCCGAGACGCTCGGAGCACAGTTCAATCACAGGTTCGACAAAGATTTTCCCTGTCTGCATTTTTCCGAACTTCCATTTTAATCTTTTCTCAACTCGGAGGGGGGAAGAAAACAATCAACAAAATGATTAAAAGGTCCTTTGGCAGCTTTTAATGAAAATGAAGCCACAACTAAACCAGTTCCACATGAACTTAAGTGACTCAGAAGATTAATCAAACCGCCAGATAAACCTGTTACTGCTTTGTTTTGTTTCGTTTTCTTTCCTCTAGGACTGTGTTCATTTTGTCAGAAGCTCTGGATGAGCAGCTCAAGGCTTTGTGGTTCTCACCCTTCCAGACTGATGATATAGAAGGAGATCTTGATATGGTAAGAGGTTGTATGTTTGAATATATGTACATCCGTCTTCCAGAATTACCCCAATTATGTGATTATCGTTTTATGTTTTCCCCCATTCACAAAATCAAATAAAAAGTACATTTCTGGCCTCGTCTGTAAATGATAAACTGGTTCAGAGCGAAGTGACTGTGACCCCCTGTGGCCGGTTCCCTGTGTGGCAGGTGAAAGTGGATCTGGTGGGTTTGGCTCAGGAGTGCTGTCCAGAACTGGACCTGAAGGCGGAGCTGGAACGCTCCTTCCTGTCCGAGCCGTCCTCTCCCGGCCACACCAAGGCGCCCAAAGGCTTCCGCCTGGGCAAACACAAGCACGAGACCTTCATCACATCAAGGTGATCACATCGTCTGCTGCTTTTTTCACGTTTCTATTCGCGAAGTCTTTTTCTGAGTTTCGGATTGCGCTCGTCTTTTTCAGCGGGAATTCTGGCTACGTGGAGCCTGCGAAGAGAGCCCACATCATGGCGGTTCCTCGTGGCCGCGGCGGTCGCGGAGGGTTTGGACAGAACCTCTGCCGACCCCACGACATCTTCCGGCAGCGCAAACAGAACACTTCCCGTCCTCCCAGCATGCACGTGGACGACTTTGTTGCAGCGGAGTTTAAAGACATTGCGACTCCTCTCGGGCTTTTGCCCCCCAAGCGCCCCCCAAAGAGTGCCCCCAAGCCCCCCACCAGAGGACTGTTTACTGGCAACCGGGGCAGAGCAACTTTCCACAGCCAGACACGTTTCTTCACCCCTCCACAGCCGAAAGGCGTGCTGCTGTCGGGTGAGTACAGAAATTAGTTTTGAAGTGTACTAATCTAATACATTGGATTTGACTTTAACTATGGGAAAACGTGACTTTCCCAAGTATTTAAATTTAAATCAGATTCCCTTGTGGGACAGTGGTGGACTAGAATTTAGAGAAGCGAGATTGTAATTGGATGTTTGCAGGTTCAATTCCCACTGTTGGGTCCCTGAGCAATGCCCCGCATGGTGATTAACGCTCCCGCCCCCGTAGAGAAGTTCATGGAGTTTGCATGTTCTACTCGCGTGGGTTTTCTTTAGATGCTAAATTTGAATGTGGTTGTCAAGTCAGTGATTGTGAACTTCATATATTATCCAGTTTGTATACAAGCACAGCTAGAAGGCTTCAGTTGACCAGTAGAGGGCAACAAATTCTTTCATTTGATTGTGCAGCGAACTACGCCCGGAGAGAAGGAGGCCGCGGTTCTTCATGGAGCAGCCAAGTTCCCGCCGTCACTCACAGAGGAACGTACAGCGAGCCCCGCGGAGGCCAGAGCAACTTCACACGAGGACCTCTGCCCTCCCGTCAACCCGCTGCAAGTATGTTTGAGCACACACATGTTTATTTCCTGCAGTTTTTTCCGATCCAAACCTAAAGAAATATGTTGC
>OMNM01037702.1:0-11572 GCA_900302745.1 Parablennius parvicornis | reverse complement strand
TGATCTTTTTTCATTTATAAAAAAAATCTGACTCATTACATCGACATGAATCAACAATAATTGATAAATAAACCACCATGTGAGCAACCACAGCACAAAGAGTTGAAACACTTCATAATAATAAAAGTCAGATTATTTTTGGATGGCAAAATTGTCTGAAAATAATAGTTTTCCAAGAGGCAATTCTCACTTCAAAGATACAGTGTGTATTTCAGAACTGTTTGAAGAAGACATGAGGAAGGTCTATGCTTTGTGAGAGATTTTTATTGTCTTGGCATGGTGTAGACTGAATATGAAGCTGGGATCAGGTCTGTCTGGGTGGGATTTTTGGGAACTTAATTACCTAGACTAAGCACAGAACAATGCTATTGTTGATTTTGTGATGATTTACTGTTAAGCCACAAACAAAGCAGATTCCTTCATATAGACGATATTCCGTGATCCCCTATTCAAATGTGTAATACCACAGGGACTTAAAAGACAACTGGAGGTCTTACACAATCAAAACTAACAACAACAGCAACACATATTGCTTGTGCTGCATAATCCTGACAAGCCACCTTTTGATGATGATGAGATGATCATTGTTGTACAACCCTCCGTTGCTTTGAAAGAGCTCCTAATGCCTCAACTTAAAAATATTTGACTTGGCACCTTTTGTCTGTCTCCGTTTGTTAGATTTTGTATATCAGTTGGAAAATGGTATGAAAAGAAAAAAAGCAAGAAACAAATATACAAAAGCATGTATTTTAAAGAGATGATTAATTACTCTGACAGGGCTGGGAGAAAAAAACTGAATAGGTATAATTAAAATAATTAAAAATGATATCATGAAACCTGGTTTAACAACCGGTGTTTTGGATTTAAGCAGCAATGTTGTGACATAGCTTTTTTAAGCTGCGTTGGCAAACAATTTCGCATCGACCTGTTTAGTAAAACAGGCTGAACTAGTTTTAACATCAACACCAACATGGAGAATAACAATCAGAAATAGAACTAGAAAAATAGACTAGATTGACAGTGATAAAGATAAATGCTTTTGGGGAATGATAAAAACAATGTCTTGGATTGAGGTTAATCACTGTACAGATAATAATACACACACTTTTGGAACTGTGTGTTACATAAATGACATTCTTCTGCAAACGCCTCAGTCACAATTATTTTTAATTAATTGATTTTTTTTTTTTTTTCATCAGGCTTGGTTATTAAACCTCACAAAGATGCAGGTATAACTGAGTTCTGGTCAATTTGTTCAGATCTTAGAACATTTTATCTGAATCTCTCATTTGTTAGTTTACCTACGTCCTCCAGGTTTCATTCCCAAAAATGTACACATGTACATTATGACTTATAAGTCGGTCATAAGAAATTTTAAAATTAATCTAAAAACAGCCTGCCGACATCAACTATCTTTGACTTGTTAGACACAAAAAACACAGTATTTATACTGATGGCAATAAGTCACGGCCACAGAAATCCAACAGCCACAGAAATCCAACAGCATGCAAGGTTATGTTAGTGCCTATATGTTTTTCTTTTCTTTAAATCGCTTCTTTCGGACTGATTAATATATTACTCTATAGGCCGAAGTGTTTAGGTATAGAAAACATAACAGACCACAAAGAAAAAAGAAAAGAACAAGGACATCAAAATTTATGGTAATTTCCCTCCACAGACTTAATTAACTGCTCTTTTCCTCTTAATTTTCTGATTCAGGTGAGAAAATACCAGGCCGGCACACACCTTCATTTCCACGCTCCAGTAACTTTCCAACACAGGTCATTGCAAAGGCAGGGCTGCTCACTCTGTGCGGGGTACTGACCACAGGGAGCAGTGTGTGTGTGTGTGTGTGTGTGTGTGTGTGTGTGTGTGTGTGTGTCTGTGCGGGTGTGTATAAAATGTGTGTTTGAGTGCTCTGCACCACACTACGCTGGGCTGGCTGACTGCTGGGAGTCTCATAAAGCTCTCAGTTTGATGACCAACTGAGCAGTAAATTAATTAATCATCATTTTATGCCTCATCAAGCGCTTTGCCCGCACCTCGCCACGGGAGCCCGTCCCAATTAGCCAACAGCGGAGCCAATTGTTTTGTTTAGCTTAGGTGTGAGGGAGAGACTGTGGGAGAAACAGACAAAAAGGAGCGAAAGAGAGGGTAAGTGAGCACATCAAAGAGGGGGAAAGAACAGGACTGCTCTCAAAGCTGGAAATGGTATAAAAGAGCCGTCAGTATTTATGCACGCGCAAGTGCATATCTGTATGTCGGCTTCGCTGTGCCTCCCACTTGTCCGTGTGTGTGTGTGTGTGTGTGTGAGAGAAAGTGTTCTAACAAGGGGAGAGGCAGAAAAGGGATCTGACAAGGTAATAAATATGTCATCTGTCTGTGTCAGGAGATTGCAGGCCTACAGACCTGTGAGTAGCAAAGAGCCACTGGCCAGGACAGGTATGGAGAGTCGAAGCGAGAGAGGAATGTGCTTCCACAGCAACATCCTCGGTGACCTGCCCCCTGCAGCTACAGGAGTTTATTTTAGAGCCAGGCGAGACACAGGAAAGCCAAGGCCTAGCATACTGCAGCGTGTGTGTGTGAGCAGGTGTGCATAGGACATTCTTAGATTCAGAATGTGGTACTTTGTTGAAATTTGTGTTTTAAACTTAATGAGTTTCCTTGCTAACTTTTAATCAGTTTTAGTAAAAAAAAAATAAATAAAAAGATTAAATAAAAGTAACCTCAATGCCTCTTTTTTTCTTTTATGGTTGAGTTTATTGGAATGTTGCCTTGTCTTCAGTGTTTAATATTTGTTAAGAGAGGGCTTATTCGTTTTATTTCCTCCCCCCAAAAAATCAGAGAATGTGTTCACTATAAATCACAAAAGCAATTTGAAACAAAAATCTAACTGTGAATGAAGCTTATTGTGAAACAAACATTTGAAATGATGAAATAAGCTATAACAAAAGTCCATATGTAGAACAACTGTGATGGTTGCAAGCAGCTTACAAAGTTTTATCATATTTTTTTCTCATCAAAAATGATTTTGTTGTCTGGAAATGTTGAAAGTTTTACTCTCAATGTGTCAGAGGAGATGGTTGAACTTGTCTTTCAAAACCAACAATTTCAATACACATTAAACTTGAATGTTAACCTTTCTGGGGAAAATCACAATTTTGCTGAATGGTAGGGATACGGTGCCCCTCACATCTCAATCAAAGCCTGTTCTATTCTCAGAATTTAGGAGTTTTTTTTAAAAGCGTTGTTAGTCATCCTGAATGAATTTGTCAAAGAGCATGCGATACATTTAGAGAATGACTCATTTATTAAATTTAGTTTAAAGGCTGCTTTGTAAAAAGAGGCTCAATTAATTGCTCATTAAAAACACAAACTTTATCTGGAAGATTGAGTGGTTTCATTCTTTCATTCGTATTTAAGGTTTGATATTTCAATCATGCTGACACATTATTTTTGAAGTCCTAATTATTAGCAAACAACAACAGTTGGGCTTTATTATGAGTGAACAAGCTGAACATTTCTTTAAAGCTCTTGAAATATGAGTTTCTGTCCAGTTGTGGTGTAATATTATTTGTGGAAAGTCCAATTTTTATGTTATTAATGATAAATTATTGAAGCACCATCCCGCAAGTCGCACAAACCTTTTTGTATGAAATTTTTGTATATGAAAGAAAACAATACTTATTTGGTGCTTACAACTCTAAATAACCAAATATGACCTTGTTGGGTGGATACTTTGGGGAGAATTACTGCTGACAATAAACACTGGTACAAGAGAAAGAAAAAAAAAAAAAGAAGTATATCAGTGGCATGTCCAAACAGTGGGCAACAAGAACAGATGTCCCTCAGTCCACTGGGACTCAAAGTGGCCAATACCAGGTCATCAATTATATGTTCACAACAAAAAGTAGGACCCATCATGTAAAGTCTTGTCCTAAGCTCTGGGAATACCTCCAGCAGCCAGAAGATGACACCACATCATTCTATCAGGCCGCTGCACAGGCAGAAACCACCAGTCCCAGAGTGATGTGAGGAAAGGGGTCTGTGTAAAAAAGCCTGATTGTCACTACACATTTTAGTAATGGCTGACAGAAAGGCAGACAAGATGACATTGTGGCAGTGCAGCCAGGAGGAAGCCAGCAGCCACGCCAGGGGCAGGGACGGAGGGACGGATAAGCAGATGTTGTTCATCACCCAGGGGTGGTGGGGGTGGACTGTGTGTGGGCTTGTGTGTGTGTTTGAGGAGGCACAAGGTGGAGGTTGTACACAAGTGTGTAACAGTGGGCTTGCATGCACCTATGTGTTTGCGTGCTGGGCATGCGATGATGTGCCAGGGTGGTGCTTTAATGAGTGTGTCTGTGTGAGAGTGAGTCTGTGTGTATGTGTGAGTGTGTGTTCCCGCATCCACAAAAATGCTTGAGGGAGAAGCACCTACAAAAGGCATCTGGCAAGGAGAGCCAAAACAACAAAGGTAACCTTGCCTCCAGTGCTGTACACTGTGTACTGCCAGAGTGTGGAAGTGTTGTTGGTATGAGAGTTCTCATGGCTAAGAGTAGTGTGTGCGCGCGTGCGCGCGTGCGTGCGTGCGTGCGTGCATGTTTCCGTCTTTATATCTCAAAGTGATGCAGAAAGGAACATAAAGATAAAAGTTACAGCACATAAAGAAATGTTCTCTCCAGTTCCACAACTAGCCCATGAAAGATGTTTTATGTTATATTTATATACGTATCAGAAATGTAGTGTTTAAAAAAGATCAAACAAGGCAGTTTTTATGAATATAAAATATAATCTGATACATTTAAGAGTCTTTTAAACATATTCTTACATTGGTTTATCGAGTTACAATAGGGTGAAAGAACAGGCCTAATGCTGAGCTTCAGCAGGCAAGATTCATGACCAAATTCTGCCGAAGTACAAGTCAACGGCTTTGTGATCTCAGGATTTCTTTGTGGCCTTCATTGCAGCAGCAGCAGCAGTCACAGCTCGCCTCAGGTAAAGTCAGCGCAGATTAATCTGACTCTGACATTATCAGTATTATCCGAGCTGAGCAACCCTGTGTGAACGTGTGGACTTCTGTGTGTGTGTGTGACTCACAGTGTGAGGGTGAAACACCTTTAAGCAGGTCTGATGATTGACCCAGGTCTGTTGTGTGTACTTGAGGGGTCGGGAAGCAGATTGGTCCTCTCACTCATCAATCAGAGATCCCACACCCGTACCACCTCGGCAGTTTAGAGGCCCCTGGAGGGATGTGAAGGAACAAAATGCAGTCTGAGATTTCAGATAAAAGCCTATAAATAGTAGGTAGACTGTAGTGGTGAGTGAAAAGGATGCAGTGATGTGAACCTCACAAACAAAATGGTATGATGTGGAAGAAAGAGCAGGGTTTTGGGCTTTGATTCATTCTAGTCCTGCATGCATGTTTGTGCATTCTTTTTTTTTTTTTATCCATTCATGTTCATTGGCTAGCATTCAAACACACTGCTACTTGTTTTGGCATCAAACAAAAAGGTATGTAAGTGAAGGAAATCACTACTGATGTATGTAACCCTGCAATTAAGAAAGTGCCAGCTTCTAAATCATGTGTGATCCTGACTAAAAAAGATCAGACATATTTTCATCATGCAGTAATCTGTCTCGTGTCTGTCAATAACAAGCTGAAACCTATACTTGTATATTAATTATGCTTTATTAAAGCCTTGGTTTTTGTAAATGCCTTCAAATGATTTTGGGTGGTGATCACAGTAAATTCGGTGTATGATGTGTAGTTTATGATCATCTCGGATGCATCAAAGCAAGTTTACAATGTTGCAATTAACTTCAGACTCCTTCCCATCAGGCTAATTTCTCAGCACCCATTATAAGTGATTTTTTCTTTTTATTCTAGAGAGGTGTAACCCAGCTGTCATCAAAATTTCAAGCATCACTGAAGTGCTCCAGGAAATGATCTGCCACAGATCACATAGCTTCAAAAAATCTTTTAAAGAAAAATGGGTGAAGAAAAAAAAAAAGTGGAAGAAAAAAAAAATGACACCTGACAGCTGACTAATTGGCTATTTCTGATTTCAAAGAAGCACACTCGAGCTCGCCCCACTCATCTTCTCTTCTCAAAGATTCTGACTGACAGCTGGTTCAAGACGCCAGTGTGGGAACTACTCCTCCCACATCATTTTCATGTTTGGCCTTGGAAATTACCTCCCTCTACAAAAAAATTAACTGCAGTGGGAAAAAAAAAAAAAAAAAAAAAAAAAACATGTATCTTCACCATCTGAGCTTATCTTTCCATCAAATATCCTGCAGGAGGAGCGCTGGTGGTAGAGCGTGTGCAGGTGGGGAGGTTATCAAACTCTTAGTGTGAGGCAATGTTCGACACAGTCAAACTACCCTGATGCCCTGCGTAGTGATTTGTCAAAATGAATTGTGGTCAAGAATCTTATTAATAACTTTACAGGGGGAGAAGAAAAGTCTTGCATGTCCGTTCTTGTTTCTTGCTGTTTTGCACCTCCGGTCTGGAGCTTACTTTTAGTCAATGAATCATATTTGAAAGGTTGGACACAGCTTACAGTGTTGTAGTGGTTCTCACTCTCAGTTGCCTCAGAGTGAGAATATCCCTAGCTGAATCTGCACTGGATTCCTTCCTGTGTGGAGTTTGCATGTTCTACCGAGGTGTGATTTTTCTAGGGAGCACTCCCCAAAAATACATACTTGAAGTTAATAGGAGACTATGTATGTGTGTGTCTTTTCTGCATCTTACATTGTACATTTTGTACATCTTGTATGTATGTTACAAAGTAATATAAAAAATACAATTAAAAAAAGAACTCAAAAAAGGTTTGCATGTTGATATTGAACTCTTTATAGGTACATTAAAATACTTGGAAATTTAATGTCACAGACTATTTTCTTCAGTGATTAGAAAAAAAAAGTAATTAAAGCTGTATTTGACAAAAGTTTGCCTCACACATTGTATGTCTTACATCGTAAAACCTATTATAATGTGTTATTAGTGAAAACCAACACAAAATGTATATAAATGTGATTTGGAAACTGTGAAAAAAAAAAAAAAAAGTGTGTGTTTGCCTTGTGATGTGAAGTACCACCCTGTCCAGGGTTTACACTACTTTTGCAAGTTGGGTTCAGCTCCAGTGACCTTGAATTGGAAAAAAAAAAGAAAATCAGCCCAGAAGATATATGCATGGATTAAGAATAACAAAATAAAAAGCTTCTATTCTAGGTCTTTATTCAGCAAGTACTTCAGTCATTTTATCACTACTGTCATATTTTCTGTTCCTTTCACCCCTGTGTGTCTCTCTCTTCCTCTCTTGTCAGGCCACTGTCGGGCTTTTGAAATACTTCTCAATGAAATATGTTGAATTCTCTCACAGGCAAAAAGCATCATCTCAGCTACAGAGCTTTGATAAATTGTTGGCCAGGTGCTGCTCCAATTTGTCTTCATCATTAATTTTTACTGGGCTGTAACCTATCTGTCATTGAGCAGAACCCCTCAGCAGAGGTTTTTGATGTGTTCACATATGTGTATGTACTCAAACAGTTTGCACTTGCTTAAACCCCCCATTAATGAAAATGCCCCAGGCAGTTGGTAGAAAAAGTGAACTCGAAACACCCTTCTTTCTATTTTGGTTATCTTTTGTTTTTGAGCGTTGGTACAATTACGTTTTAGGCGACTCGAGCACAATCGTTTTAGAGCTTTGGAAAGTCACATTCATACCGCTGCTACACTCGATCAGCAATGAAGAAACTTGGTTACCGACTCATCCTCATTTCAAACTTGGGACTGCTCTCATGTAGGGCCCGTGTATGAGATGTTAGGCTGTACAACAATGTGTGTGAGTGAGAGAGTACTTTATGTGTTTAAAACCTGAATTGTAGGGTTTCCTGACAGCTGGCAGGCACCTTGACTTTGAGTGAAAGCTGGAACAATTTATGATCAAAACCACTGAGTGATACTTTGCACATTCCGTTATGAAAGTGTTTGCAGTGGGCGGATGCTTGCAGGTGCTCAGGGGTGAGTTCAGGTAGCGTCAGTTTAGATGATCATAATGTAACAGAGGCACTGAAATATGCTTTAAAACTGACAGTGTGTATGTAGCACACAGTCAAGAGTGTTGACAGCCACATGCTATAACTGTGTGCTTGTGCATCACATCAAAGATGATGTGGTTTCAGATGAAGGAGAAGAGGAGAGACAGAGGAGACAGAGGTGGATGAGGACAATGGGATGAGAAGCAAGGGGCGACACATACACACGCAAACACTACTTAATGCATGCCTGAAGACACACTTCTGGGTAGCTGGGGCTCTATGTTATCTTTCCAAGACTGCAGATTTTTTAAATAAAAAAATAACATAAAAAATCCCTTGGTTGCGTGTGTGCGTGTGTGTGTGTGTGGGCATACATGTGTGCATGCTCATGTGTGTTCACCAAACGCAGAGAGGATTTAAACAAAGTCCTGCTCCATCTGCATTGCAAAGCACGCGGCATGTAGTAAATTCATAGTGGGGAAGCAGAAGAAGGACAGACACACAGTGTGGAGGGGGTTGGGTTGGCCTTTGGGACACTGGATAAATGCCCTCTTAAGTCGAATATATGAGAAGAAATACGCAACATTCAGCTTGAATTGAATAAGGACAAGTGTAAATAATAAAACAATAGTTGGTTTTTTGAAGAGAGTTTACCAAACCATATAAGTTTGCTGAAGTAGATAGGTCGGGTTGGTTGAATTAGATTTGATTGTTTTATTTGTGACATAACTTCCACGTATAACAGTGAAATGCAGCAAATGTCCACCAGACTTTATGAACACAGAAAAATGTCAAAATAGGCAGAAAAACACAAACAATGCAAAAAAAAAAAAAACTTAGTAAAAAACTACCCCATAAGGGATTGAACACTGGACATACAGTAGGCCATACACTGCAAACTCACAAAGAAACTTTTCTAACATGCCTACTTATTAATCCAATGCACGTAAACGTTCGTCACAAGTCAGTTTTCAAAATTGATTTAACGACTGGTGAATACCTCTGTCCTTTTGCTACTTTTTCTATACAGGACACCTAACATGTCCTCATATCACACACAGCAAAACAAACCCAGTTTGATTTCAAGCTCTGGTCTTTTTTGCATGGAAGTTACATATTATCCAGATACATGTGAGTTTTATCAGGGGTTTTCTTTGTCCTCTTACACAGGACATCTCTGATTAAAAATGCCCCATTGTGTAGAATGGGTATAGAAGATGAGATGACAACCAGATAGACAGATTGTTACAGGATACACTATGTATGTTTCATCTGTATAAGGTCAAGACATAAAAGGTAAACTGCAAAACATGTTTTACACACTGTATTTTACATATCTGGTAACTACAAGTTTATATGGAAATGTCCCACAGCTTCTCATTTTCTATTGTGTATTCATAATCCATTCTTTTGTTCATTTTCACTAGTCTATCGAGTCAACTCATTTTAATGGCACTTATTATTATTTTATTATTTATGTTTTGAAATATTACCTATGGTTTAACTGATGTACAACTGCATGTTAAACCTGAGCGTGAACAGTGAGCTTGTGCTGAACTCTGACCTCCTTAACCTCTGTTCTCTGAGGATTCCACAACATAAATATTCAGAATGAAAGAAGAAAAAAAAAACTGCACAGTTTGATGATCAAAGATGAATGCTGCAGACATTCAGGAAAAACCAGTGATGCATTATACATGCAAACATTATCAAAGCGGCGACATGGCAATATGTAATGAACTTAAACAAAAGCATTCTCCCACCACTCTGTTAATCGGGCCTGACGGTTAATGAAGTTTTAATTTACACCTAATCAGATCTTGTAAGGCATGCCCAGTCGCCTAGGACCGCGGAGGAAAACAGAAGGGCCAAAAGACTGGCTCCTCGGAGACCACCACTCCACTCTCATTAACGTTCAGAGGTCTCTCTTCCCCCGTGTTGGCTCGGAAATCTTCAGACGCATGCTCTTTGAGCAAGTCGGCATGCAATTTAAAAGCAATTTTTATGTCAGCTCCTCTTTGTTTAATGGCTAACAAATTGAATTGACAGACAAAACATGACAAAGAAAAGGCCCACATGCCTGCAAAGCCATGGACTCGGTTTGGAATGTCAAATGTTTACAATAAAGCCATATGGGTGTACTAATAATTTATTAGACTTTACTTTGCACACATTAGTCTCCTGATGCTTGACAGGTAATTAACGAGTGGCTACAATGGAAAACAAATTTAAACAGGCGACGTACAGTGTCTTAAACAACACATTTTAAAATATCAAAATGCAAAGTTAGTGTTTTATTGATTTGAATTTTACATATTGTAGATAACAACTAAGAGTGACGTATTCCTTGTCAGTGAAGGACACTTCTGAATTAGAGATTGAAAGAAAATAGATTAAAAACTCACAAATTTTCTTCATAATTGTCTTTTTGCATTGAATACTTGAGGTACATAAAGCTGATTGAAAAATATGCACGCAGATGTAATGTAAAAAAAAAAATTTAAAAATGCGTGTTTATTGCAAAGCTTTAAAATTGTCAACACAAAGTCAGAGATTAAAAAAAAAGAAAAAAACTTTATTATCCTTTCATTTCCTAACTGAAATTATTCTAATATACTTATAAAAACTTGTAAATTTCTTTGCCAGCAGACTTCTGAAGGTTTCAGAAGCCGTCCTGTGAACAAACACAGTTCACAGAAGAGCAACGTGTGCAGAACATATTGGTTTGCAATAAATCAAGCAGCAGAACCTGAAACAAGCAAAGCAAGTTATGAAAAGCCGTTTGTTTTCTTTTAATTTTTTTTTTTTTCCTCCTCCTGTCATTTGTACAAGCAGCGAACATAATTATCACACCAATGCCAACTTTTGGAACATGTTTGCTGACAGCTCACATCTTTGTCGCAAACTGTAAAGGTTTATTTTTTCTACCAGTGATACAGTGAGTTTGAGTCACAATTTCTGGTTCTTAGTATCGTTCACATACAGTCACCAACATAGGAGTAATATGTGCCAAAAAGGTTGCACTGACATGTTTTTAATAAAAGTTTTTCCACACATCTTTGTTCCAACAACCCCTTCAGGTAGACTGAATGATGACTAGCTCTGCGTGAGAGTATAAATATACAAATGATTAATTGAAAAATGCAAAGAAGATTATAAATTTTCATTATGTGTGACAGTAATTCAGAGTCTTTATACAAACTGGTCGGCCAAACAAAACAGTTCACGTGTGAATATGTTTGTGTTGGTTTAGTTACAGCTGAGGTCACATCTAAAAGGTGTGGTATTGCTGGAGGAAAGACTAAATGTAAAACAATCTTTTAAACCATATAAACATAGACCAGCACTGAAGAGCAAAAGCAGGTGTGTAGTGAATGTGTGTGTGTGTGTGTGTGTGTGTGTGTGTGTGTATGTGTATGTGTATGTGCGTGTTTGTGTGTGTGTGTGGGTCTGTGTGTGTAGTGATAATCACAGTACAGCCTGTGGAGACTGCAGGGAGTCCACTCAGCTATTAGCAAGGACACCGAGG
>OMNM01037700.1:7963-21584 GCA_900302745.1 Parablennius parvicornis | reverse complement strand
GTAGCAACTGTTATGGAAGACTGTCAGGGGTCCACATAGAGGGACACAACATGGATTTAAAACTACTCTAAACCACAGATGGGCCAAAGGCTAGTCTTCATTTTGGACTTGTATTCGAAAACTCACCAGAAACTCTAATTCTATCTATCTATCTATCTATCTATCTATCTATCTATCTATCTATCTATCTATCTATCTATCTATCTATCTATCTATCTATCTATCTATCTATCTATCTATCTATCTATCTATCTATCTATCTATCTATCTATCTATCTATCTATCTATCTATCTATCTATCTATCTATCTATCTATCTATCTATCTATCTATCTATCTATCTATCTATCTATCTATCTATCTATCTATCTATCTATCTATCCATCCATCCATCCATCCATCCATCCATCCATCCATCCATCCATCTAGGATGAACACAGTGTGTGCCAGCACAAATGATGTTATGAAAACTTCAATTTCAACACACACTTTGTGAAGCAACCCCTCACTGTTAAAATAGCTCCACCAAATTCAGAAACCTTGTCTCGTATAAGTGCATGATGAGCAGGGATAAGTGAACCAGAGGGATGAGGAGAACTGAAGAGTTACTCCCTGGGATATCTACTGTTAATTTGCTTAAACTCTACTTGAAGTTAAAGCTGTTAGACAAAAATAAGACAAACAAAATACAAAGTAGTGTCTACTCAGCTGCTTGGCTTTCACAGGAGTCACCACAACAAACATTACAACTTTTAAAGAAGACTTTGCAACATTTTTAAAAAAGGATAAAAAGAATACAATGTTATTTCAAGCCCCTTTCACTAACAATATAATTGCTGCTTTTTTGTGGTCTTTAAAATAAAATATTAAATTGTTAAGAGCCTTAACATTTTTTTAGTATTGCTTAGGGAGGTCATACAGAAGCCCCACCAGACTAAATGTTACAAATTACTGCTTGGGAGAAAAAAAAAAAAAAAACTGTTGGTGTTCCATCCACACAAAATTTGAAAGTGGTTTAAGTTCATGACCAGCTGAATTCAGAGTGAATACAACCAAATGCTCCTCCTAAAAATCGATTAACCACATTTGTATGAATGAAGGAATCCTTTTCTACCCCGCGATGGCTGTCGTCATCGACTGGATTTAATAACCACTCATGAATGAAAGGCAACTTTCTTTCTGGAAACTATTTGACTGCGCTGACCCAGAAAGGCGGCGCTGGGAGACACATAATAAAGGGTTAATTAGGGTTGCGCTGCTTTTTCATGGGGAGGGGATATTATGTGAAAAAAACAAAAAGCAAAAAAAAAAAAACTGCTTTGCAAATGTTGAACAGAGCAATAAATTAACAAGAATAATGAATCATAATAACACGCCTTTGTCCTTGAATTATGCATCACGCTCCATCATTAACACTGATGGGACACTATTTCCACGTGAATCCTGCAAAAATCATTTTATACCATGCAAAGCTGAATATAGATGCATTCAAGTGAATTTCTCCACATATTACAGGAGGGTGAAATTACAACAGCAATTTGAAGCCTCACAAATTAAGATATTCAAGCGTCTTTAAGAACAAAAGAAGGTGTCTGTGGGTTTTTTTGGGGGGGAGGGGGGAAAAGGCAAGGGGAGGATTAGGATTACCGAAAGCAAATTAACACAAGGTATTTCATGCATTATGTACTTGAAGGTTCAATAAATCATCACACCAATATTTCCTGTCCAGCATTGTTCTGGAATGTAGCAGCCATGACGAGGAGATTTTGAACAGGACAATGAATTATGACTACAATGGGATTATGTTCTTTGCCAGAGCCAATACACCCATTTAATTTCTGTTCTCTTTTCCTGTTTAATACCTTCTCATGCTCGAAGCATTTCGGGAAATCAATTGAATGAAAAATTACATTATCCACTTCATACTGTATGTACTATACGGTATATTAAAATACAGACCTTTTATGCAGTCATTTGTCAGTGTTGACACAATGCATGCTCCTATATATATGGCATTCATTGTATTTTTGTTCAATGACCTGTAATATTTATGTCAAATATCATTACAGAACCGTCAACTTCCATGTAGCTGTATAACATATATTACCACACCATACCATGTTTTTCATGCATGATTTCTGCCCACACTGCCAAAAAGAATCACATATCAGTGGGACTAGTGAAGTGTCATTGTCATTACAGTATTGGCAGAAGAAACTGAATTACCTTATCACTCTAAAGTCATCTAATGCAGTTACATTTGCTTGAGAATTTTAGTGGGATCATTATACTTTACATTATATATTATACTGTAAAATATAGTTGTCTTTTTCTATCTAGAAAACTCATTACAACACAACTATTAGCTTTAGCATGAGCGGAGGTTATTATGTCCACTCAAAGTCTGCATTTACTTCTTACAATGTCTGGTATAGAGAGATGTTAACCCAGTAACTGAGTTATCCAGATAAGTTGAGATAATGAGTGAATAACAAACACTCCACTGTGTAGCTAGATATAATTAAACTGAAATGTGCAATGTCCAGTACACTATACTCCCGAAAGGTGCCATATGCAATAGTGTAGCCCTAAACTAAGCTGTAATTGCACAAGGATATGGAATGTGCATAAAACCTCATTGATCAATGGGACTTAAAGAAGTTTCAACTGTAGTAGCAGCAAGTCATAGGAAGTAAAACTGAGATAAGAAAGTGAAGTTTTCTGTGGATGTGTAAATGGTTCCTGAAGTCTTCTATTCAAAATCTTTATTATTATTTCACTACAGCTCGACTGTGACTCAATGAGAGAATTAAATGTCACTTTAACAAATGACGAGGAAGTAGTAACATTACTAAATTTGAATAACTATTTGGAAATGTATGTGCCTGTTAATTTGAACACGGTTGTCGAGGAAATGTTGTTTTCCTTGAAAGGTTCTTGTAGATTGTTCAAGTCTGAAGAAATCCATAAGGCAGTGCTTTTTGCTCCATTCTCTGCCTCATCAGTGACACTTGAGTGGCTTTACCTCCCTCTTTGATTCATGAAGAAGAGACTGACCTCATCTGAATTATCCAAGCAGTCGCCATCCCCGTCACAGCGGAACCGGGAGGAGATGCAGTCTCCATTAGCACAGGCGAACTCCTTGTGGTTACAGGTGACTGGCTCTGAGTGAAGAACAAAACAAAGCAAATGCAGTGGCGTCAAACCGACTCCTTTTCTTTTCCATGGGACAACACACAACACACAGCCGTCCCCAGATTCAGCCTGCAGCCAAGTGCTCCATGTTTAGAGTCACATGGTTAATGCTCTGGCAAAACCATCATTTCATCTAATTAGGCTCATTTTGTATTGGAAGTGGATAAACTGGCAACGCTGATCAAGATGTAAATGTGTTCCACGCCGCTCTCACAATAAGGAGGACAACATATTCTGAAGCCAAAAAATCTTGTTTTCTCCCATTTAGTGCGTGTCAGTCCCCGAGGACAATATTAGGACGCAGCTAAACAGCTGCATCACATCCTCTGTCTGGGCCCTCCCCTTGTTATCATGGACTGTTAGCTTCGTCGGGCTGTGTGTTATGAGTTGTGCCTAGACTGAGACTCCCAGCAGGCATTGCAGCAAAAAAAAAATCTGATTTGCAGCCTCTCTACTGTCTGCTGGTCCACCTGCTTAATTCTTCACCATCCAACACTTGACTGCCTTTTATTTGCATTTTAAGTGACATTAATAGGCATGGCGAATAAGCATCTAATAAATCACCCAAAGTATGCACGCTCAGCAAAAGCAGGCGGTAGGTGTGCCGTACACACACTCAGATAATGTAAAGGCATTCAGATCTACTCCCACACACACACACACACAAACACACACACACAAATGAGAACCTGTTCACACAACGGGATGTTAGATTTAACATGGTCCAGATTCACCTCTCAAGTAAATTAAAATTTGTTTCTCCAAAAGTGATAATGAATATCCAAACAGAGAGAAGGTGTGCTCAGGAGTCTGAGAGAAATCACAGATAATAGAAGTACAGTCGAGGCAATTGAGCCTGGGTGACTTGATAGTCAACTAAAGTGTGTGATAGAGGGAAACGGTGGTATTGTGAGTGGTTGTAATGGTGGGAATGGAAGTCAGTGGCCTTTGGAGAAGTCCAATTCCTCACAGCGGGTGAAAAAACGTCAAAAGCGTGCAGAAAGGGTCAAAGTGAGCTCCAAGGAAGTGAAGGATCCGGGCACTCACTGCAGTTCTCCTCGTCTGAGTTGTCTCCACAGTCATTCTGGCTGTCACACCTCCAGTGGTCTGGGATGCAGTTGTTATTCTTGCAGCGGAATTCATGAGGTCCGCAGGTCTTTTCATCTTTTTCATCAGGAGCAAACAAACACAAAGATGAAAATGGCTTCAAAGAGCATGAATATTAATAGGGTGCTAGCTATCATTTTTTCAACGTGTAATCATCGTTTCCTCAGGGTTTCCCTGAGCAGGTCTGACACCGAGTTCAAAACACGGTGCGCACTCAGGAGGCAAACACACCATAAGATGAAATACCTGACTGTGCTACCAATCTTCCTCAACAGAATTTGTGACAGGGAGCCGGCAAAATTGAACATTCTCTCAGAAAACATCCAAGATCATTTCAGTACACAACAAGCACTGAAAAATATAGTTTGGGCTTTATTATATAGCACATCCAAAATGCATCGTTGTTCCTGTCAAAGAGGAAGGCTTGCCTGAGGTTTCTCAGATTGGGAGAAAAATCCACGCCTATCGTTTACATGCTATTTATTGGTCATGTTATCAATTTGATTTGAGTTGGTATAGTTGAAAAACAAGTTTGACAGAAAAACTTCTTTACTATTTGAATAATCTGTCAGTTTCATCCAAGTTAATGTACACAGGAATTCATTTCACTTGATTCAACATCTTTTTCTTTGTATCTTAATGGAATTATATTGTTGAACTGTATTATCATTGTTGTATCATCACAGGGTAAACAGAGAGACAGACAACCAAACTCATTCACATCTACAGGCAGTCTAGACTCAATCTCCCTCACATGGATTGTGGGAGGAACCAGACCACTCTGGTTCTTGTCCAGCCACTTTTTCACAAAATGGTTCCAGTGACCACTGTTTTTTTTCGTTTCATTCCCCATATAATGTTTATCTCAATTTCTCAGTCTCCTAGTGAATGTTTATTATGATAGTCAATGAGGAATAGTTTTTTTTTTTCTCCTCACAGTCTTGGAAGACAATTTAAGGTCTGTTTGATTTTTCATCTCTGTCTGTTTGCATGGCCCAGAGGACGCCTGCATCTTTATTTAGTCTTTTTTAATTGATCCTATTTCATTAAAAAATAGCTGTGGTATTAGGTAAAACTGTGAACTGATATTAAAAAAATAAATTCAAAAATTAAATAATAATAATAATAATAATAACAATAATAACAATAATAATAATCATCATCATCATCATCATCATCATCGTCATCATCATCCCAAAATGTAGAGTGTATTCAGTACAATTTAAAAGTAAGATTTCTTTTCAGTGGGCAAACTCAATTAGTTCATTTCTTTTTATGATTTTTCAGTGAAGTATTTCATGTTAAAATGCTTTCCTATCTGTTTTGGGTGTATCTAACTTTTACACATTACTGCAGCTTGTACATAGGGCACAAGCTAAAATGTGTCAACAAGATACTTATAGCTTCAGGGTATACATGAAGGTTCTTTCTATACTTTACATTACATACATTAAACTACACAGGAAGATAGAGAAACAATGTGCCAGATGTAAAATACAAAAAAAAAAACTGTCTGTACTACTATTCTAACATCAAATGTGTGATTTACATCATACTAAACATGGCTTACTGAATGTTTACAAAGACATACTATCATTTGCGGTAGTTTTCTGTTTACAGTGTTTTTCCACATTTCTTCATATCTTTAAGATGAATGCATCAATCTTCACAACAAAATGGAAATGGGAGATGCTTTGCTAAAGAAAAGGGGCCGAACATGTTCATGCTATTATAAGAAATAGTAAGAAAATGACACGTTTCTCTACCAACCAGCTATTATTTCCTATACTGTAATATTTCCTTCAATTGACTGTGGTTAGTTTAGAAACACAAACATACATTAACAAAAACATTAACAAAAGTTAAAAGAAAAAAAGAGCATATTAAAAGTAAGTGTTGGTTCTAAACTGAGGTTATGGGCTGAGAAGTGCCACACAATTTAACATGTAAATTTTAATGGTGAAACTATTAGTTGACTGTTTATTCACAGTCTGTTATTTTCCGGTCTGTCTGTCAGTGTGTATTTGGCATGCAGTTGTTTTAAAAGCAAAAAAAAAAAAAATTCTGTTCAAGAATAAAATCAGGCATCCCAGAGTTAAACATCACTTAGCAGGCTTATAATTATTCAAAATATCTGTATTTGTTTAAAAAATGAACAGATGCTTTGACATTTAGTCCCGTTACACTTCCTCAGATTGTGGTTTCAAAGTCAAACTGAGAGCTTCCTTTTAAAAAGTCGTTTCTGTGCAGACATCATCAGGGATAATGGCCAAGGTAACGCTGCTATCAGTTAGGGAAGAGATGTGTCAGAAGATGAGGGTGGCAGATTCTGCCTGGATCTCTTTCCAACGTGACAGCAGGAGGGGGGAATCAGGAGGGAAAGCTGAGAGCAGCAGCGGAGGACACAAGGCAGCAATTCATTAGGAAGCAGCTCAGTCACTTACAGCATTTAAAAAGATGTGACAAAGTAAAAAGCAATATTTTCCTGTTAAGTCAGAGCTCATTAACACACTAACAAGCAAAAACTTTCTAAAAAGACAATTCCAGTTTATTCCAGGCCATATTTCCCATTAATGTGGCTATTGTGGCTCCAAATGTCAAAGTAACTTTAAGACCTTCACCTCCATTGTGGAGATTCACAGAAATGAAGTGTCACACAAAAATGTAAATGGTGTTTACGGTGGCCACAGGCAGGAGATCCCTGCATCCCTTCAAAAGAGTTGGTGCTTTTTATTCATAATTTCTGTCATTTATTTTTGAGCCTGATTGCAAGTAAACACAGAAAGTAGTTTTCTGAATAGATCATACATCCAAAACTAACACACCAATCAAAATAATCTGAGATTCATTACAACTGTATCGTGGCCAGAATGGTTCCATTATGTGTTAAATGTGACATAATACTGCATAATACTGCTGTGAAAAAGTTAGAAATACTAGAAAAGTGGAGTCTGAGTTTCTTTGGTTAGACTGGGCATGCAGTCCAAACAACAACATGGTAGATGTCAGTTACAAATTGTTTTGCATCGAGGGAAGCCAGAGCATACCCAGTTCTGCCAAATACCATTGAACCCCCAGGCCACCTTTACCCATATCTAACTCTTTCTGTTTCGTTTACACACACTGATGGAGCCTTAAGGTGAGCTAAATGGTTTTTAGTCCTATAAATGGAGATTTAAGTATGCCGTGCCAGAACAGTAAAAAATGATCAGATTGCAGTTGGTCAATATTAATGACTCAGACAATTCAGGTTTATTCCAGGACACATTTTCGATTAATGTGGCTCTTCTTGCTCTAAATGTCAAGATAACTTTAATCTTGGTTGCGATTCAAGGAAGCTAAGCTTGACACAAAACTGTAAATGGCGTTTAGTGGGGCCATGGGCACAAGATCACTCCATGTGTCCAAAAGAGCTGCTGATTTTGAATCGATCATTTTTAATATTTTTGAGCCAAAAAGTTGCTCCCTGAATTGGCATTGTTGAACATGGTATTATAAAGTGGTTTTATTTTGTGACGATGAAATACAAAATATTGTGAGAAAGATGCATTATTAGAATAAGCCAGTTACTGGAGGGGAGAGATGGTATAAAGTGATGAAAAGGTGAAGAAAAGCTCTGGGGGTTGTTAGATGAGATACATATGTAAATGTATCTATTAAAAAGCTGTCAATACAAACAGAAATCAGCTACAATAAGTATGGTACCAAGTCAACTGACTCCAGCTGATGTAATTCTCCTTTTAGGTTGATGCTGGTTTAACCAAACATAACTATTTGAATACAGATTCTTGGATAAAGCTGCACATAAAGCCTCTTCATACAACTTTTTATGTCTACAGAAACTGTAGGAGCCTGAAAGGAGATAATTGTTTTACCTCTGTAAGTAAACTGTGACGTCTGAAAATAAGACATATGAACCTTCTGAAAAACACAAGGCTGTACTTAATCTATGATAGTGGTTCATGATAAATCGCATGTAACAACAGATCCATGTCCAATGATTGTATTATCAAAGTGGGTTACTTGTAACAAACTGGTGTCATTTGCGGATGATTTAATAAAAGTAAACAGACAGTTGTGCATGAAGGCAGTACGCTCTGGTGTGGTATTTCTCATGGTGCAGATTTGTCAACATATGTGTCCTGCTCGTTTCAGATGGCTGGCTGGATGCTCTTGAAGTGAACGGAATGCTTTTCACAAGGTATAAAGCAGCTGTGAACAGCAAAAAGACTAATTCATAGCTCATTTGGGTCACTTCCTGTTTCAACGTGATGTGCAATCCTTTTTATGGCCAATTAATATATTTCACCTGCTATTATTTTATTTTTATGCGCATCCTTGGTCCTCTGTATTTTAGTGCATCAGAAACAAATCAGTCTAAAGACACATTTTATATTAGAATATAAACAATGTGCTTCGTGCTGTCTTGTCTGGATGAACCCGACACCTGTTCCTGCCGCCCCTCCCACCTGTGCACAGTGCACTTGGCACAGAAATACTACACAGATGCACAAAACAAATTTCAAGGGGAAGAAGTGATCAAACTGTCAAAGCACTGTTTACGCTTGCTATGAAGGCCAAAGGTGTGTGTGTGTGTGTGTGTGTGTGTGTGCGTGCAGTCTCTGATTATGACTCTCCAGATAGCAGGAAACAATGAACCTCATGTTACCCAAGCACTTAGTAAGCTCACCAGACTTCGTAAGGGGACATTTTCCATCAGTGTATGATTTGATTGACAGCAGTTTGCTGACAGATTTATTGTCTGCTTTCATCACCGTCCGGTACTCACTCAATGTTTGTAAAACCAATCACAAACTTGTAGTTTCCGGCCTGAAAATTAAGTTAAAAAGCTTGATAAAAAGTGATTATGATGTCCGTCAAAAAGGGAGATTAGGCCTGGCCTGGTGCTTTGGCAACACATTTCAGTCCAGTGAAATGTGTCGAGACAAAAGAGACAAGATAAATAAGAGTGACACATTACAGGAGAGGCAAAATATGGGCCAAAAGAGCGGCTGACAGCTTGCATCATTTTTTATGACTGAGGAAATCTTTAATCACTGATAATTTGAGAGGCAATATTAGTTTCCTCGAGCATGTTTCAGTTTTATTCAGAAAGACATGCCCAAGCAAAAGTACCCTGTTTAGAAGTGCTATGTTTCCTGCCTTAACCTTCTTCTAATTTTATGGCATTATGTTGATTATATGTAAACTAATATCATAAAACTAAGGTTGAACTTACAGCTGCCCTCATAAGTTATCTCACTCTGCTTTGAGTCATGACAACAGACGGTACAAGACAAAAAGGATTGAGTCCGAGCAGAATTGAATATACTGGATAATTTCCCCTTTTGGCACAAAATAACTGGAGGGATTTCTGATTAAGTGGCTTTCTGTGACTCACCACAATTGGCCTCATCTGATCCATCTGCACAATCGGGGTCCTCGTCACAAACCCAGAGCTTGGAAATGCAGTGCATAGTCGCCTGACACTGGAACTGGTCTGACGAGCAGGTGCTTTCAGCTACAGAGGATGGAAGTGTGTAGAGAACAGATGGGTTACATGTAAGCAATCAATCTACCAGACAGCTTTATTTGAAGAAGACAAAAAAAAAAGAAAAAAAAGGTGGGGGTGATAATTAAAAAATACTGCTCAGTCAGAGCTAATGGAGGTGTAAGGTAGCAGCTCTTTCTCGCTATAAAACCGCAGGTTGTTTTAAATAGTTTTTTAATTTTTAGTGAATGCGATGTTCATTATGAAAACGCAGTAAAAAGCTACATCCAATCATGCTGGAAATCTAAAAGAGCTGAAGTAATTGGCTTCACTTTAATTAAAGCTTTTAAAAAATCTTCTTCTCCATGATTTTTTTTTTTTTTTGGCTACAGTCTCGTCCCCCTGCTCTCACCCCTCCTGCAATCATATGCAAGACAAAGGCAGCAGTTTGAAAGACTTGAATGGATTGTGATATTCTGATGACTTACATCGTTGCAATGGAGAGCTGTTCTTATCCTCTGTGTGATTCAACATCTAATCCCTTTTCACAAGAACGGGCCATAGCAAGAGCTGCTTTTGGAATACTTAATGAAGACTATGTAATGTTAATGGCTCTGTCTGCTTTCTCTCCAAGCACAGAAAAGAATTAACTACGTCAAAACAGTGGAATGGAGGTTATGCAACTTCATCCATCTGATTATATCTTTCAAACACACCCTTCAAGTGATGTTTGTTCCTTTGCTTTTTCTAGATTTTTCCTGCAAATTTAGGACAGGCGGATCAAACAGGGGGACGGGTGGTGGAGGGGGGGTGTATGTTCATACGCTTCCAAGTCAAAAAGTTCAGCAAAGCCACTCAAGACAAAGAGACTAGAAGTAATAAAACTGAGCCTTACGGCAGTCTGTCTCATCCTCTCCATCTCCACAGTCGTCCTGGCCGTTGCAACGCAGGTTAAGAGGGATGCATTTCTGCTTTCGGTTGCACTTGAACTGACCTGACAGACAGATGTACGTCTCTAAAGAAGGAAACGGGGAGAAGCAGAGGGAGACTGAATCAATAGAAAATGCGATTAGGACAAGTAAATCAAAGCATCGACTGCATAACGACCTTGTTAAAAATAGTTATGTCTCATGACATAACCAGTTTCATAGGAAAATGCTAACCCCTAAAGAGCACCTAAACAACAACTAGAGACATGCTAATTTTAATATGCAGACTATGCATTGTAAAAGTATTACAAGCATGGGCAGGTTTCCTACTGTTAATTCCACTATTATAAAAATGTCTGACTTCCACTGAAAAATACTCAATTTGCTACATTATACAAGTATAACAAAGACATACATGCATTTATGAGGCGCTATCACCTGCTATAATTCAAAACTACTGTAAAACGCACAAAAAACAACTATTTCCACGCTTACCGCAATTGGCTTCATCTGTATTGTCGCCACAGTCGTTTTCTCCGTCACAGATGAAGGGAGGGAGAGCACAAAGGCCAGTTCCACACTGGAAACGCCCAGGCTGACATTTGAATTCAGCTGTGCGATAATAAAACCACAAAGGTGATACAGTGTGTAAGAGCAAGAGTGCAATTATACAATATAAAAACAGTAACAGAGCTAAGAAGGACTACGTTAGAGCAGTATCTTTGAATAACCAAGCAAAAAACAAGTCGCTACAGTTTAAAAGTGAAGTATTATTCATTGATTTTCACCAGAACAGGACAATGACTCAAACATGCCACTCACGGCAGTCGGCCGGTTCGTCCGATCCATCCCCACAGTCATCCACTGTGTCACATTTCCACCAGAAAGGGATACACTCATCTGTCCCGCAGCGGAACTGTTTAACAACAGAAATGCCCATTTTGAAGTCAACATGAATGCTCGACTCCTTGCTGTAGCTTCCACATTTTTCAAAGTCAAAGTCAAAATCAATACACAACTGTTTCCCGGGACCTACATCACGAGTCAGAGAAGGAAAAAGCTTCACAGAGTGACGTGATTTGCCTTTAGGGGAAGTTTACAGATCTGCACAGACCAGCAAACAGCATGATCAGGCTAAACTGGGAGACAGATAGAAGAAAAAAAAATAGAACTGACCTGGCTTGAGGTGCAATTGGACAGGCAGGTTTTATTGTCAGCTGCCAGGTAAAAATTAGTGGGACAAGCACATTTGTGTTCTCCACCCGGGGATAGAAGACACAGGTGACTGCATCCTCCATTCGCAACCTGACACTGGTGCTTGGGCACTGGACAGAAGGACAGAAGTGCATGAGTGAGTTCAAACTGATTACACAAACCATTTCCTTCTTAAAAGTATAAAGGAGGCCCATAACCCGGGCTCGGCATGGGAGAGTGGAATGAGCATGAACGCCAGATGGACGTCCTACCTTCGGGCTGGCGCAGGGAATGGTAGACCTTGATGGATTTGATGGCTTGCCAGGAGTTGAGGAGCTCTATCCCTTGTGCGCCAGTTGTCTTGTGGGCACGTCGTAATGATTTGGACTTCCCGTCCGTCCAGTACACAAAGTCCTCAAACAAAGTCAGCGCCATTACTCCTTGGATGTGATCATAGGACACTGGAATGGGACAAGTGTCAATTAAATGGTATCTTATTCAATACAAGCTATTACCTTTCAAACATAGGCACTTACAGTTGATTCAGCATTAATTCATTGACATTTTTGCAAACATTTTGATATAATATTGATGTTTGGTTTGAGAATGAAGACAAAGGCATGAATCCACAGTGAACATTCCGAGTGATCCTCCAATGGCCCTAATAACTGAAAGCTAGAAATGTTGGTCCTTTTCCTATAATTTGCCATCTGGCTGAAATGAGTGCCCACGGAAGTATTTTTTGGCGAGGAGCATTTCGAGGAAAGGTATGGTCCTTCTGATAGAGCTTTACACTGGTTGAACCTCCCAGAGGGATGTCCAGCTCCACAAACCTTTGTAATAGAAAGAAACCACTCTGGAAAATAACGGGTGAAACAGTTTGCTTGGAGCTAAACTGCATCTGAAAGACTGAGGGCAGAAAGAAAGCAAAATACTTCAGTCTGATGAGTCAAGAAAATAGTGAACTATTTGGGCAGTGGTTCAAGAACTCTGCCTGGCAGACAGACGGCAATGGTGGGACAGTATGATGCTTTGGGGAAGCTTCAGGGGACAGACAGGCTGGTCGGAGTCGAAGGGAGGTCGAATGCAGCCAAAAAACAGAGAGCTCCTTGAAAAAAAACTGCTTCTGAGTGCCCATATAACATCTGTGGGGAAATCTGAAGATGGCAGCTCACAAATGCTTCACATCCAAAGACAGAGCCTGAGAGGATCTGCAAGGATGATTGAAATAAACAGGCCAAATCCAGGTGGCCCAGGCTTGAGGAATTTTCCCCAAGACAACTCTAACCTGTAATTGCAGCCAATTGTCGATCTACAAGCTACTGAATTCTGGTTTTGAATAGTTTTAAAACTTTGATATTTTAATTATATATATATATATATAATTCAAATATCAAAGTTTCAGTAGCTTGTAGATCGACAATTGGCTCTTTTTTTTTCTTTTGATTTGGTGTTATTGCTTATTTGTAGACCATACCAAAAATTTTAAAGGAACACCATTTCATATTAAAAAGAGCTACATCAATAAGTGATGTCAAAATGAATGTGTTAATTGTGGCGATTGATTGAATTAAAAATTGTAACTTGTAGGAAAAAAATTACGCTTTTCGTTTTTTTGCAACCACACTGAGCCCCTCCGGCTGCAGAGCAGCAGAATACCACGCAAGTCTGGGTTTTGTTATATTATCTCTGTTAGTGGACATAAG
>OMNM01037699.1:0-14727 GCA_900302745.1 Parablennius parvicornis | reverse complement strand
GTGTGAATGGATGTATGTGACTGACATTGTAAAGCAGTGATTCCCAACCTTTTTCTCGAGCTTACACATGCACTGTCACTCGGTGTTTGGTGGTCGGGCTCTGCTTGAGGTTGCAAGGTTTCTAATGTTCATTCTTTAGGTTTTCACTGCGTCCATTCAGCTCTATTTTTATCTATTGTTTCTATAAAGCCACATTCGATGTAACTCCCTTGGTACACCTCTTTGTCTTTAGCCTGACACTCATGATATATTTTTTTTTTAATCCTGCCGCTTACACTATGAATGAAAATGCTTAAACTCAGTTTAGTGCCATAAATTAATTCAATATATACATGAAATCGATTTACTATTTTGAATGCCGACTCACCTATTTTCAGGACATAAAAAATGTGTTATGCCCGTTTAAATCAAGAGAGCTTCACACCTAGCCCATGAATCTTAAGTAGACAACAAAGTAGATTGACTTTTGACAAAACATACAAATGTCTGTATGGAGGATGTGTCAACTGTGTCTTTAGATATATGAATAAAAATGAAATTGCTTATTCAGTACCAAAAAAAGATGCACATGAAATGCAGAATTCAATGTGATGACCTGTGCCAAGAAGTTAACCAACTTTGAGGTCATGATAAAGAACATTGAATGTAATATAATAACGTAAAAGTAATGTATTTTTGTATTATGTATTTTATGGTGTGTATCACTGGTATACTTCTTATGACTTCAAGGAACAATGGGATTTGAGATGACACGTCACTGCACCATCTTCACTTTTAGCAGTAATTTATTACTCAGAGAGTAACTGGTGGTCTCGTCGCTATCTTTCCTGCACCACTGTAAAAATATCCTTTCAGTGCAAAATTTACATTATTGCATTGGCTTTCTCCTTGTTCTCTGGTTTTGTTATACATCCCAAAAATAACACATATTTGAGTTAAATTAGTGATTCTTCATTTCTGTTCTGAGTGCGATGTTGTTGTCTCTCATTTGTGTGTGTCTTGTTTTGGACTGCCGGGGTGTCAAGGGTATAATCTGCATTTACCATAGTCATCTGGGATCAGCTCCATCCCCTGAGGTAGAGAAGATGGATGAATGGATGATCACTCCAATGAAATTGGTAAACATTTAAAATATCCTACAGAACTACTGTCTCAGCATGTTCTGTAACCATCAAAAAAAATCTAACAATGGATGAATGGATGATTGATTGATAAGTATTTTATTTATTCCAGTGGTGAAAGTCTGAGAAAATATTAATGTTAAGCTTAATAATAAACTGCCATACCACAGTAAATATAAAAAGACATAGTGCTGTGATTTTAATGCATTAATTAACAATTTATATGTGAATTCGTAGACACCTTTTTAACAACCTCCACTGCAGTCACTAATATTGACATAAGAAATCCTGGTACGAATAAAATAATCACGTCTCGCTGAATTTACAACACATTTTCACTTGGTTTGTTTTCCCACAAAATGTCTGTGCCAAAATCCATGAGCGCAGTGAGGTCTACATGCACACATGTAAAGGAGTCACACGTACAACGTAATCAGCCTTGCATCTGTGCACATCCATTTCATTTGCGGTTGCAAATTCTGGCAAGGGTTTTGACACGATGACGACTAATTTTGAACAATATGCATGCTGAGCGTTAACCAGTGTGCCAGTGATTACGCTGGGACGTGCCAACTGTGGCACCTGTGCCTGAAAGTTGCCGACCCATGCTCTATGTCCTGCTCACATTGTTTATTGTTATCATTACAAATTGGCCAAAGCTGTTGTCTGTAGTGAAGACTAGCCCTATGACTATTCTTAAAAAAAAAAAAAAAAAAAAATCATGGTTGTTAAAGGACTTTCCCACTGTAAATAACATTTGCATTCATTTTCATCCACAGTAAATAAACATTAGCTTCCCTGTATTAAAGCTATCAGCTGCTGCCTGCATGTCTTGTGGATTCTTGTTGTCATTAGTTAATAAATCCATTTCTTTAAAGAAGCCTGAGCATTCGTATTATTGAGCATGTTACTCAGACAATGTAACATCAACTAAACTGAACTTAATGAATGAATCAATTATTAGACTGACCAAAATAGTGCCGACAGCTTAGTTAATGTGCCACGCCAACATCACAGTAATGCATGTATGCAGATTATTGAGACAGGCCTTACTGAGATTCTTTTTTTTTCCATTTAAGAAGTGATTAAGAACTCTAATCAGTCATTAATTTTCATTCACAGCACGGTCCATGACCCAATTTGAAAATTGAAAACCTGAGCGGTAGACATCCATTCATTCATCTTTTCTACTTCTGCAGCCGATTAAGAGCCTGATCGAAGAAGGCTTTGCACGTATTAAGGAGAGGTGCAAAACAGGATACTGCACACACACATTTGTAGAAGCTGATCTACTGACAGGATGTATTGTATTGAGGATTGAGTCTGATGTGAAAAATCACTGTATTTATTTAGCGTATTTACCTTCATGAATATGGATCAAGTGTGTGTTCCAGGAGGAGTTTAAGCCAATTGATTAGTATACACAGCACAATGTCATTCAGCATCTCTGAGAACACTTGTCTTATTTGTTACTACATCTGTTGTTGGCAAATTTGAAAAGGATGTGGAAACTGGCTCGGCCCTTCGCAGAGATCCTGAAGACATTTCATTTGCTGTCCCCCCCTTAACTTTTGTTTATAGACTTTATTATAAGACATCTTTGACTTTGTGATTGACCATCTCCCATATTATGTAACTATTTTTATTTTTTTTAATCCATAACCATTTCCAACTCTACACATTTTTGCATTTTGAGCAGTAACTGAGTTATTCCAAGTAAATTGCTCAAATAAATCCATGCAAAGTGAAAGGATGCTCCATCTACACCTGTGTGCAATTTTGCATGCTTTTTATACAGCATCTTATAGGTCAGGTCTTCACAGTTGATTTTTCCCTTCTTTTTAAGGAAAGAAGCCCATGAACTCCTTTTTTTTCTCAAACAGTCTCAGTGGCATAACTACTCCTTTTAGTTAAAATCGGTGTTGAAATCGGTGTATATTATTTGCTCATCATCACATAATTTCAGTATAATTTACTAATACTTGCTTCATAATTACCTGCCGTACTCTGCCTCTGATTGACTCATCAGCCCTCATGCTGCACAGTAAACATAGGCAATTAACAATCCGAGCAGTGAATGCAACAAGTACAGGTCAATTTGAGGCAGAGAAAGGCAGGTCATTGGTTTATAACAAATAACAATTACAATATAACAATTGGCAATCGGACTTCGACTCTGACTGAAAAAAAAGTATATGCCATATACTTGCATATACTTTGGACTACATCACTGGTTGGAACTTTAATTTAATCGGCAAATAAAAAAAAAGAAAAAAAAAGAAAAAAATCTTCTTTTTTTTTTGGCTTGACGGCTATCTTCAAAGTACTTTACATAAGTGTATATTTGTTTTCTGCATTTTTCATTGTTGCTGTCACGCTGTGCGATACTCGCATAAGAAATACATCCGCACACAACACAATGTTTCACCAAGTAGAACTTAAGAGTACATCCTCTCTGCTATGGGTTACCTAAACGTCAAAGGTTCACTGTTAAACCTCCACAAATAATGTTTTATTTTTCTGGAACATAACTTGTCTCAGCATGTAGCGAGCCTACAGGCAAAAAATTACAACAACAACAAAAAATAAAAACATGCTGAGCAGTTCATCAGTCTATCCTAGGGCAAACACAGATAAAGATATATTCACTTTCACATTCTCACATGCTGGCAGTTCAGATTCCTCCAATCTACCTGACTTCATTTTTTTTTTTTTAAAAAGCAAACAAAACTAGGATGCCACTCCAAGCAGACAGAGCAAAGGTCCGGATACCAACTCGGCTTTCTCTTTGAGTTAAGCAGTAATGTCTATCACTGCGCCGCCTGTGCTGTCCAGCAGTCATTGTACAGAACAAAACAGCAACAGCCTGCAAATGGTCCGATGTCATTAAACAGCTGGTACATACACCTTCAGGACGAGGTCCCACTCTCTGCATGAGTCGGTGTAACCTCAATGAGCGGCAGAAAGGACCGAGGCAGTTGCATTTACTCAGCACTGAGACAGATAGTCATTAGGGGAGGTAAACATTCACTTAAGCCTGAGTGTGCTCATTGATGCCACTCAAGGGTCTTTGTGAGGAGTGATCAGGGAACTGAGTGAAACTGAGGTTTTAATTAGCCTGAAAACCTGACAGCCTTTGTCAGTGCTTTGTCACAGCGCTGCTGGCTTTACCTACGTTTTCATGACAAGCAGTGTAGAAAAGGATAAATCATGCTTCGCCTTGACACCTCTGGATCCCACATCAAACAAACACCTAAATCTATGTGAATGAGTTCATGCTAAAATTTAAAAAAAAAAAATATTTCCCTCCAAAAATTTTTGACTTGTGAGATTTGATAGATGAGACACTGCATGTCTGTTGCTCATATAGGTATAGCTTGTGTGTCTCTATAAAATATAACTTGGCTTCGCTTATGAAGAAAGACATTCACCAATGTTTAAACATGTCCACGTACCTCAGTAATATAGGGAGCACACAAATTGTGACTGAAAGACACAAGTACACCTTGATACGGTGGTAAACAGAACTCGGATGAGTTATTTTTCACAAGACTCACCACTTATCAACTCATGAAAGCCTTTTTTTTTTCTTCCTATTCTTTATCATCATCCCCCTGTCTTTGAGTTCATTAATTACCCAATTTCTAATTACCGGTACAACCTCCACTCTCAAACAGTCAGGATGTAGCAAAAAGCACGTTAGATGTGAAAACAGACATTTTTTCTGTGTCATTGAAAATAATATCTCATATCAAATTTCAGAAACCTAACTCCAAGTGTTGGTGCAGGGCCACTCACATAGCATTGAGTAGCATGTGCCTCTTTGAACAACTGCCTGTTTGGAGGGTGAAAGAACCATTTGCTGGAGTTTTGAGAGGAGAATCTTTTCTATTGTTCCCTGTTGCAGAATTCTAGCCGATAAAGAGTCCTGTGCCTTTGTTGTAAGATATTTTCTTTCACGATGCACCAAATGTTTTCCATTACTGAAAGGTCTGGACTACATGCGAGGCAAGTTCAGCACCCAGGCTCTACTATTTTGAAGCCGTGCTGTGGTGACGCATGCACTAGGTTGTTTAGTCTTGTCTTGCTGAAATATGCAAAGCTTTCCCTGAAAGAGAAATGCTCTAAAACCTCGATGCACTCTTCAGCATTTATGCCGCCTTTCCTGCCATGTACTGTATGTTAGTTAAACCATATTACACGATAATGCAATGCCATACTATCAGAGACACAGGCTTTTCATCTGTCAACTGATAACAAGTGGAATGTTCTCACTCCTGTTTAGTCAGCAAAACATGGACTCTATGTTTTCCAAAAAAGAATTTTACATTTAATTTATCTGACCACAAAAGAGTTTCCCATATTTTTCTTTCTTGACCATTTCAAATGAGCTTTTGGGCCCGAGACACTTGTAATGTTCTATTGCAGTGCAGCTTTAGGTCTTGAACATCACCACCACTTTTTGATGGTGACCCTGCGAATTGTAAGGTGTATCGAGACGTTTTCAGGCAATGCATTTTCTATAATTGTTTCGCAATTTTGAAATGCAGCTCTCTCGGGCATCATTAATATAAGTTTTTGCATTTTTGTGTGAGATAAAATTGCATTTACATAGAAACATTTTGAAAATGATGTCCGTTAATACTGAAACAGCAGAAATGCTGAAAAAGATGTAGTTAAGATACCAGACAACAAGTTGGAGGTGATGTTTTGTAATGAAACTACAAACACATGAACATAGAGAAGAATACACTACATACATTTGATAAATTAAGAATTGCAAGTTGAAGTTGAACATTCATATGGACAAATGACCAAGTTTGATTCTTATGATGACCCTGATGAAACTACCAAGTTCCAGGAGAATATAGACGGGGCATCATGACACTCTGGAGGCTGCCATTGTTGTTATTGTCCATCTACTAGTTAATGTGCAGAAAAATGGTACAGCTTTGCTGTAGCAGTGTTTTCAAAAAGTTGCATTTTCCCTTGTTTCCACGGAGATGGAGCCGGGGCATTTATGAAAATTTCCAACCATTTTCAAGAAGTTGCATTTTCAGTGGCTCTTAGCATGGTTGCAGTGTAATCGCAAAACTTTTTCTGAAACGTAAATGCAAAAATAATGCATTTTCTACTGAAATGTAGTGTACATGAGAACTGATTGTTGGGGAGGTCAGCTATTTAAACTCTTTGTATGTGTCTATCTGGATTTCATATGCTCATGAAGTCAGGTTTCTGTGTCCATGGTTTCCATGTTGATGGACTATAGAGCCCACAGGGTGCGATTCTTGACACAAAGGTGTTTTTTAATAACATTAAATGTGGTCTTTGGAGTGAAAACAGCTTGATGTGTCTATTTCAATGGTTAGTCATTATTTTGCATTATGTGAATACAACCCCAAAAAAAGTCAACTGAAATATCTGCTAATTCTGTCTTCATCTGCCTCCAGCTCTGAGAGAACACAACTGTTTAATGAAGCCTTACTCTAAATAAACAGTACAGGAGAATTAATTAATAGCTGCAATAATATATACACAAATTTTTCCCACCAGATTTTGGGAAATTATGCAACATTATTCTTCAATGTCAGAACAACCTCTGTGTCTCGTACTGAAATGAACTACACTAGCAAGTAGACTCAGATTCTCCAGCCCCGTAATAGTACTTGGTTTCACAATATAATGTATGTTGAATGTCTAGAGTGACTGTATAATCAGTCACTTTATGATGTCTTCTATTCTCAGTCCATGAAATAGTTGCAAGTCTATGATGATGACTGTAACATTTAGAGATTAGTAACTTAAAGTTGAGCAACTACTGCAACCCAATGATAAAAGACAAAACAATAGTCTTTCATACTGTACATTGTACTTGTGTACAATAATATTATAACAAGTTTAATTATATGCTGTGATATTAAAAGTGTGTATTTGCCTGCATTTAAGTGAAACCTTATGTGCTAAGATTGGCCCTGTAGCTTAACTTTGTAAGTATATTATATCCCTCGCCACCAGGAAAAAAATGGATCAATATGACACGGACATTTCACATTGAGTTTTTATTGGATTTTAAACCACACAATTGTTTTATTGTGTCATATGCCACAATAGATACATTGCTATTTTTCAAAGTCATCTATCTCCATTATGTTTCTTTATGTTATGTGCTTTCTTTACAGCTGACATGACAACATCCATGCAAATAGAGAACATTTGTAGCGAGAGAAAGAGAGAGAGAGAGATAGAGAGCCAGAAAAGAAAGAATTAATGAAGTGTGTCAATCTATCTGGGGAATGAGAAACTCGGCCTCCAATACAACCTCCCCAGATGCTCACCCTCTCACTGTTGTTCCCTCTCGTGTTGAACGATTCTGACACTCGCACATTCAGTCATGAATGCTCTGACAGTCAGAGTGTTTATGTGTGCTGGTACATACATGTGAATATACGTATGATATGATCAAGAGCTCCCCACTGTCAAGGCTGGTCGACTTTTCACTTCATCAGGGAGTTGAGTTCATTTGCAGTAGCAAAATTGTTATTTGCAAATGTGGCCACTTCAGTTCAAAAACCATTAACTCCAGAAATTGAAATATATACCGTGTTGCATAGTAAAGAGTAAACATTATTGCTTTTTTATTGAGTTGGAAAACAGAGGCCTAACAAGCAGATGGTAAATTTCAGTATGTGTACCTTCCGAGTACCTTCCTTTTGCTTTCAGAAATTAATTTACATTCCAGCTTTCTTGACAGTGTTTTGGGGTGTACTGGAGACACAAGTATTCATGCAGTCAACCAAATTGTTTAAATTAGGTTACATCACCCTCTAGCGATGTGTATAAATGTACAGAATGGAGAGTGCAGATATTTGTCATGCTATTAGGTGTCAACTGAGGCCATGTCACAAGGAAAAAAAATATGTACAGCAGAAATATGGAAATAAAAATTTAGAAAAAGACCCACAGCAGGTATTTCAAGAATCCAAAGTAGCGATCATTAATAGCATAGGGTCAATGAAATATGCTGTTGCTACGTGAGGTATGAACAGTTACTTTTGTGAATGCAGAGGCACTTGTTTTGTATATGTGTTGTTTTTTTTATAGGTGTCTTGTGCTGTGGTATTATCTGAGCTACTATTGTGTTTAATGGCTGGCTGAACGGATGGATGGATGGATGGACGGATGGATGGATGGATGGATGGATGGATGGATGGATGGATGGATGAATGGATAGATGGTAATATGCGTGTTACCATGTGGAGTGCTATTATAATGTCTCATATTCCACAGAAGTGACTACCATGGCAGTATCTGTTTCATCATAACAAGTAATATCTGGTGCACTGATCTAATTACTCAGGGTATTTCTGCGATATAGTGAAATCAGGAAGGTTTTGGTGTATTCCACAGCAGTAGGCGATCTATTATCTAATGGTTGATACTATTGTCTACCGGAAAATCTGTGAGTCACCAAGCTGTTTACCACATTCATATTTACTGTAAAATACCAATTAACATAGTGACATATGTTGCATTATGTTAACAGTTATAATATTTAATATTGTTTTCATATTGTTATGAAAACAATGTGAAAACAATATATAGATATTCTAGTTTACCATATTATGCGTTACAATCAAACATGCATAAGGCTTCACATGTTTGAAAAGTGACTGAGGCTACTGTACAGACAAATATGTAAAAATTAATGCAATTAAGTCTCGCACATGATAACAATTGATTGTAAAAATCTGTTTCTCACTCATAGCTGTAAATCTCTATTTTTAAAGTTTTATTGTTATTTTTTTCTTTTTTTTTTCTTTGATTTGATGTATAGGTTAGGTTTTTGAAAAAGAGTCTCAATTTTCTCATTCAAATCTTTGTAGTTGACTCCTGCTGAAAACATGAGTTTTAGGATTATGTTGGGTTTTTTTAAACTTATAATGTACTCATAGTATTTATAATGAAATGTTTTTGCTGAGAAAACAACGCAATAACATATTCTTCATTCAGTAAAAGAGAGAAAACAACAATAAAATGATGTGATGTTCTAACTCAGACTTTCTATTCACTCCGTGCTGATTCAGATTTGTCTCCGAGTTGTTTAATGGCTGTATGATGCTCGGAAAGTGGTGCACATGTAAACAAAACACAGGCGCAAATGGCTACTTTTGTCATAGAGTCACACAATAGCTCACTTTTTAATGCTAAGCACCCAGTTTCATTTTTGTCCAGCTGGGCAGAATGTGGTTAAGTGTCTCATAAAACATGTTCCGAATTGCTTATCTGACCAAACAGATTGCTTGGCTGGCACAAGCCATTGTATAAACCTTGTTAGCATTATGTTTTCCTCCCCTTTCTGTTTTCACTTCTTCAGAGTTATTTCTCCTTGATGCCGGTCTGAATTTGCAGTGGGGGCCAAGGACGATTCATTCCCTCCTCAGAGAAAGAAAAGCAAACAATTCACCAGTGATAGAAGGTGTTTTTTTTTGTTTTTTTTACTTTCCAGAATAAAACCCAGTCTTAGTAGGACATTGTCTCGGTTTATGGAAATCGTAGGTCAGCGCGAGAGAGCATCCATGTGTCTGCCTGTGGTGACTGGCTACTGATAGATGACCTCAGCCAATTGTCCTCAGGCCACAGTGACCAGCCGAAATACCCAAGAGCTTTACTATAATCATCTATGTGCTTCACACAACCATGAGTTCTCACCCGCTGTGAGTTTAATTGCCATCAGAGTGTGCAAAATGCCCAAATGGCTCATTACTGCCACTCCATTTTGAATTGCACTGTAAGATGAATATCCTCCCCATCCCGATCATTTATTTGTTAAAGGAATTGAAAACCCAAATGGTCTTTTTGTATGTTTATATGCTTTCAGAACAGGGAACAGCTTTGGTCCCTGAGCAGGAGCCTTGACCACCATCAACTTTCTGGAGCAACCTTAATGTGGTCACACCTCTGAACCTTAGAAATATGATTGGTTATTACAGAATTGGGAATTTCCACAAGGGGATTAAAGCAAGTTGGTTAGCTACAAATCATAAAAAAGCAACACACTGCCTGCTGTGATATATTGTCTTGTTCGAGCCACTAAAGGTGCTTTGTTGTTCCCAGCACTTCCAAAGTCATTCCAATCCATTATCAATACCACATTATCCCATTTAAGGACCTGAGGCACTGCAGTCAATCCCAATCAAAGCGCAAACAATGAGACTGACAACCATTCACTCACATTCATGTCTCCAATTATCCTCACATACATGTTTTTGGACTGCGGGAGGAAACATAAGTTTATGAAGAAAACCCACTCGTGCATCCAAACTCCACAGCAACAGAACTGTGTATTTGATTCCACAAACTTATGACTATGAGTTGAGACCATGAACCACCGCACCACTGTGGGGCCCAGTTATTCACATACTGGCATCATCAGACAACAGCAGTACCAAGACGTGCCTGTTCACAGCAGAATAATGCACTTGGCACAACTTTATCCACCCATTCAAATTCCATAACACTCCATCATGTTCAAGCAAGACGATCCCAGTTGGCTATTTTTACAATATTTACTCAAATTAGGAAAGGATCCAACAACAGGTGATCGTGTGTGTTTTTTTTTCTACACTACTCACAGGTAGGTGAGACAACTCCTTTCATTTTTCTCATGAGCCCCTAGCAATCGTTTGCATCTGGCATCCCCACACTGGGTGATGTCCTGCTCCTGGAACAGTGGCAGGTGGAGAGCTTGACTGGTACAGTACATCTATCATACAGCAGTGCAGGCATTCTAAGGCAAGCTCAGGAAGGACAGAAATCTTCCATAGAGAAGAATGACAAAACTTTGATTGATGTTGATTTTCAATATGAAAATAAAAGCAGGGTCTCATGATCCCTTTGACTTTTTGAGTTTTAAGCTGGAGGTGTCGGAAAAACGACAGCAATTGTAACAGGTTTGTGGCGATCAAACATTCTTGGAGACTCAACTATTTGATTGTGTGAATACGGGTTGTTTTATCGTTGAGAGGTAGAATTTACCAGAATTGTGTCGTCTTCAAATAACAGCACCAAATGTAATCCGAGTGGTTGGAGGAAGGAGATCACATTATTCTTTGAAACAAGCTTGGACATCTCTGATGGTAAAAGCGTTCAGTCAGATACTATAGATGGTTGCCTTGCACCATAGGCTCCTCAGTTAAGCACACACACCAAACATCTTAAACTCTGATTACTCTTGTACTGAACAGGACTACTATTGCAACAACACATCATCAGGAAGGTAAAACAAACCATTGTCTATTCTACAGTCTATTGATATCGATCATTTACCACCTCCAACATGAGGAAAGTCATTTTTTTGGGAAATCTGCTTTCATGATAGGAATACGACTCCACAATGTGATAGTCATGTGTACTTATTGGCCTTGTTGACACCCAAAACTAGGTTTAGATTTTGGGGTATAATTTCAGGACTTTCCCAGAAAATAAACTGGATCGCAAATCTTATCCTGCAGGGGTGACAGGATGTGTATTATTTAGTGTTTGGTGTATTGTTGTCATATAGTTACTCCTATACTAGGATTTTCAATGAGTCTATGATGATATTGCAGCATTCAAATTTTTTTATGGCCACAATAAATTGAAAAACAACCAGGCCAGTGAGAGATGTCCCGATGCTCTTGATGGCTAGCCTGCCTCTGCTCAAGAACCCTCTCATTACTTACAAGGCTGTGTACAACCTCTTTTAAGAACGTTTTCCCTTTTTGCTCAGATTATCTGCAAAAACCAAAAAAGCTAAAACGAATGTAGACACTCCTAAAAAAAAACCCTTCAGCTCTAGCTAATAAATAGGATCTTAGTCTGTTTTCCTAACCCATCAATAATTTTCATTTAGTTGTGCTTAAAAAAACAACAACAAAAAAAACATCCACTAATCTAATACCATACAAATCGTAAACCTGTTGAACGTGGAGCTTTTAAAAGTTTTTGATATAATATGATGCAGACAATGTCCATGTTATTTCACCATTACAGAAAAACCTACCCTTGCCTGGTAGCCACCACAATAGATGCCGAGGAGCTGTTGTATCAAGGCTTTATATTTCCCCACTAACGAGTGTGTTTTATTTATAGATTGGAAATTTGGAGCAATGTACTTTTGAAAAAAGGGCACGAAGACAGCAGCGGTACTTCTCCATGTGCTGCAGGGCCACAAGAGCACAGCGAGAGGAGAAAAATTTGGAAATATAATGAGGTAAATATTGGACTTTTGAATAACTGGATTGTGCTGCACAAGATGTTTGCAGTAATTTTATGGTCATTGTTTGTTCACATTAGATCTCAAATAACCTTGTTAGGGGTCACAACTGTTTTCAGGAAGAAGTTGTGCCTGCTATGCTATAATGATATGCAAACTTCATCTTTGTGGAACAGATTTTCATTTTGGGATAACCTAATAAATTGATTGGATAAACTAATAATTTGATTGCTTTCAATCTTCTCTTCCTGCACAGTAGTTCTGCACTGTAGTCAGTCCAGACAAATGTCATATTGATTTAAACATCCTCAGCCAATTACTGTCACACAAATGATTGAATACAAATGGAGATGCAGGGACAAAGTTCAGTTTTAGTGACTTTGTTCCATAAAACCTAAAAACACAAGACTCTAAAAACAAGGAAAACAAAGACAATCTGACAACAGACGATTGAGGATGAGGTTGATAAAAACATGGGGAGGGGAAGACACATTGAGACAATCAGATGCACACAGGGAGAGCCAACGTGAAGGACAAGTGTGCAGTGATGTCACTTGAAAGTCATTGCCCAATGCTGGAAAACTACTGGGATGTTGGTGAGACCAAATCACCAGGTGCTTGTATTGACCGGCGAGAGTGATGAATGTGGTCTTTCACTCATCTCCCTACTTTGTCCTCCCCAAGTGGCAGGAGTTGCAAAGGTCCAACTTGGCTGCCTGTAAAAGTTCAAAAGCGGAGGAGATGAGTTGGAGTGAGTACCTGTTTTTGATGGTGAAATAATATTCAGTTCCCGATGATGATGATGATGATGGACGGAGGATCCCTGCTGCGAGGGAGGTCTCGATGTAATACTTAATGGCTTGGTTCTCCGGCAGAGACAGCAAGTAAAGCCATCTTCAAGGGTGAGAAGTACGAGGGAGCAGGTCGATTGAGTAGTCGGAAAAGTGGTGAGGAAGTAAAGAGGTTGTCCAGGTCTTACTGAAGACCTCCCCCACGTCCCAGTAGACCTGGGCCACAGAGGAAGCATCAAGGATGTCAGGCTCACAGGGGAAGTTTACAGAGTTACAGGTAGGTGTGGGGTGAACAAGTGGTGTTCAGTAACAGTTACAGTGTTTACTCCAGGACTCAATGCAACTAGTGGATCAAGCAGAGCACACAGGACTGGCTCCTGCCGGAGTTAATTATAGTAGTTTGGTGGGAAGTTGCCAGCATCCTGAAACATTGCGGGGACTGGTTGACTACTCTGCAGATCACTGGAAGGCATGGTCCTGCACCCATTATGTCCCTGATCTTGCAACCTTCTGTTCATCCCCTAAGCTAAGTTGATCAGGTCTTAAAACTAGTCCAGGGAAGCCAACTGGTCCTTTAGAATACCTAATCTATTAAAAAAAAAAGGGATTCCTATATTAAGTTGAGGGGAAGACACAGGTGAAACACATTGACACAGTCAGATGCATAAAGGTAAAGCCGATAGGAAGGGCAAGCGTGCAATGATGCAGACAAGACTGATAAGTACAAAAATAAAACAGGAAAGGACAAAAGGGTTCATGAAACACAGACTTCACACAGACCTGACTATTGCCTTTACGGATTTGTGCATTGCTCGGTAAATTGCTGCAGGCTATATATAGGATAATATAGTGACTGAGGTTGGAGATGTATAACAGAACACAAATATAGACTTAAAATTTGGTGACATCGCAAAAATGCTGCAGTCTGCAGCCTGTATCCTGCTTTAACTAATATCGTGTTCATCATGGACAGTATTGTCAATTCGACCATTTTTGTGTCGTGTGTATCTATTTATAAAGACAAATTCTGTACAGAGTGACATTTATGGATTGATTCAAATTCTGTCTTTCGCATGGCACAAGATAAAAACATTTCATCAGTGACCATATGTCACTTCAATACTGAAATTACACAGCAGTGAGATTTTTAACAGCAGACAACAGGCTGCACCGAAATTCAATGAATGAACTGCAGATGGAGAAATAGTTAGAGCTAATGCAGCAATGAGACGGACTGAAGTGGTTAAATATAGTATACAGCATGTGTGTGTGGCTTTATGGCAGTTTGTTTGACAGACCGTGTGTGTGTGTGTGTGTGTGTGTCTGTGTGTGTGTGTGTGTGTGTGTGTGTGTGTGCTTGGCTGTGAGGCAGAGCCAGATGCTGTTTTGGGACATGATCTCAGGAGAATAAAAGGCTTGGCTCTCTAAGACCTCATCAGCTGCCATAAACACTGGGACAGTGCAGAGAAAACCAAATTACATGTGATCACAAACACTTACCGAATAAATGGAATGTTGTGATCCGAGGGTGTTGCTGAAAAGTGAGTGACACAGGGGAGGC
>OMNM01037697.1:17458-33780 GCA_900302745.1 Parablennius parvicornis | reverse complement strand
GACAACCTGCTGAGGAAGGACTCTCAGAGCTCGGACCAGTCGGAGTCTCTGCGGCCGCCACCGCCGCGGCCCTACAAGTCGAAGCGAGGGCTGGGAGCCGGGGGTAAGAGGCAGACCAGCGTGAGCAGCTCGGAGGAGGAGGGTGGGACCACGCCAGAGTACAGCAGCTGTGAAGACGCAGAGATCGAAAGTGTCAGTGAGAGAGGTGAGAGTGTGTCAGCCTTCTGTCTGACAGAACCAGTGAAAGGAACCAACAAGAGAACCAACATTACCCACACATTTAGAAACCAATATTAGCGTGCTCGGAGAAAACTGTCACTCCCACTTCAAGCTGTCCACAAAATGAACGGGCATGTTTTAGTTCTTGAGGCTACAGTCCTCATACCATCAGATCTCCCCAGGGTGTGTTTAATTCATGAACTGCTTCTGCACAGTGCATCAGTTGACTGTCAGAGCTACATACTAACGAGTGTGAGAGTGTGTGTGTTTTTCTGTGTGTCACACTGTATTGTTATCAGCCCGGCCCCTGAAGGAAGAAGATCTTACTCGTGTGTGCGTGTGTGTGTGTGTGTGTGTGTGTGTGGGGGGGGGGTCAATGTCCCGGAGACTGTTCCCACGGTGTCACTTGTGTCACTTCCAAGGCGCTGGACTGCTGCTGCGTATCCAGCGCAATCAAAAATAATCCAACTGTTGAATCTCATCGGAAGGTCATCAGCACTAGCATCAGCATTATCAGAACAATCAGCAGCACGGTGACTGCATTAGCAGCATTCGCATTTGATTTATTTGCATTATATTTCATCTTTGCTGAATTCAAAGTTACACACAATGGCTCTACTTTCAGTTGCAAGCCAATAATGAACCCTGTTGAAACTCGTTTTCCTGGATTTTAGTTCAAAGCAGAATGTACCTTCAGCTCATGCTAGCTGTTGCTAACAGCTACAAGCCAGTGCAATGTTTAAAAGACTTAAGCTCGACGGCAACATACAGACGACAAAAATCAGATTAAAATTGCGTTACTGCTGAGATTTTATTAAATGTGGTTAAATAGAATGGACTATGTTGGCTGAAGCTACATCCTTAACCTAGCTTGTCAGCTAGCAATGATTTAGTTTTGTGATGTATCAGCAGTTTTTTTTTTAAAGTTCTTTAGAAGATCGAGAGTGAAGATTAACACCTTTGTTGAAAGTCTTTCTGAACTTTGACCTTAAAATTCGTTTTTTAGTCTTGTTAGCTTCTCTCTAAGAGGCTTGAATCTTGTTTCAAAGTTCTCATTGAACTTTTTTAATTTTAGTAAAAAGAAGGTGGACGATGATCAGATTGTCTTTAATCTCTGAATTTTCATTATTTCTTTCACATCTTTATTTGTTAAGTCCAATAATGACAGTTTATTCTCAAGCATTTGATTTCATTCAGATATTTACGTCCGTCTTTATGTCTTTCCTTCTGTGGCCACGTCAACGTTAGCGGACAACAGAAATCTCTGATTTCTCTTGTTTCAACATACTTTGACACTTTTTTTATGTCCAGTCAGGCTTTGATTTATTTTGTTCCAACCAACAATTAACTCTTTTTGTTTTTGCACAGTTCAACCAAATTTTCTCCTTTTGAATTTAATCTGGACTTCTTAAAGTGTTTTCTGTCAACATTTACATGTTTCAGCAAACTGTATTTTAAATACCAGCAGCCGGGGTATTTACATAATCTTTATGTGTTCATCTTGTTTAAATTATAAAAATCTCTGAGCGACCACAACGTCCGAAGCGTTCTGATCTCACACTTGATGACCTTTATTGCTGCCAAGTAAAAAACGTACAGAAGTAATTGATCAGAAAGAAACCAGCAGCTATCGTCAGACGTTGTATGAGCTTTATTTTTTGATGGTAATACATATTGGCCCGCTGCAAGTGCCGGACTGAACCGCAGACATGCCTGGACAGAGATGGCCTTTGTCCAGGTATCCCTGCGGTTTCCCTGTGGTTCAGCCCGGTCCCGGCACCACGGAGCTTCGTCTTTCTGACGGAGTAGAAATGGAAGAGCAGGCCGGGGCAGAGAAACTGGGGGAGCCGGCTTTAACGTTACATAACATCACTATAAGATGTCACTGCTCGTTAGGCTCCTGGCATCCTGGCTCGTAGGAACGCTTGGCTCTGTTTTACTGTCTGTCATAACAGAGACCACCCCCAGCCCCCTCCCCTAGACCCATGTGTGAGAAACCCCCCACCCTCCATTAGTTTTACAAACTGTGAACTCAACATGAGTGTGTAACTCAATGATATCAAACTTTTTTTATATATATTTTATTTTAGGGAGTCACATGTGGTCCAATTTTTTTTTGTGTGTCAAAAAGGACAAGTTAGTAAAAAAGAAATTTTGACATTGAATTTGCTGATTTGACTTGTGTGTGTGTGTGTGTGTGTGTGTGTGTGTGTTTTCTCACCGTCTCTCTCCTCTTACAGGAGACTGGGAGTGTTACCCTCATGATCCCACCGTGTGGCATGTAAGTCCTGTTTCTATCAACCTCTCCTGTATTTTTTTCTTCCCTGATTTCCTAAACACAAACTTTTATTATGAGAACTTCCCAATTATAACCTGTTTATATTTGCTATTGATTGTGGAAGTGCAGATTGGAATAAATACAAATAATATAATTTTCCATCAAAAGTTCCTCTTTTTGTAAGCAAACGAATAGAAATCAACATCATTAAATGGATTTAATTTATATTGCGCTTTTTCAACTGCTTGAGCAGTCTCGAAGCACTTTCCATTGTTAGTCACATCCACCCATTCACACACCAATGATACAGGTGGTCATGAAGTGACTTTAAAGAGCTTTTAAATGTCTTTAGTTTTGAGGTTTAAACATAAATATTGTGAGTTTAAATTCATGGTGACCTATTTTTGAGTTCCAGTTGTGTGTAAATATAACTGACAATGATCGAAATATACATTTTAAAGCAGAAATCACCAGAAAAGTCACAAATCTTTTTACTCTGAGGTCTGTTCTAACTTAAACGTTTCTATTTCAGGGTCATATTATCACCTGAGGTTTTAACAGTTCATTAAACCCACAGGAGTTAACGCCCACAATGTTTTTAAGTGAAAACGGAAAACTTCTGTAGTGTCTTGGGGTCCGTTTACACAACGACAATAACTGGACCTTATCAATACCGTTCCAACTCCGTCTCTGTGTAGACGTAGAAATTGCTGTTTCTGCACACGTGCACCACAGCCTTGTTAAGTAGTTCTTCTGCGCATATTCAGAAGAAGGACAATAACACAGTGTTCTCCTACAGTGCGTCCTGACTCCATATTCTCCTACATCATTTTCAGCATTTCCACCATTTAAGTGAAAATGGGCATCGTTTTCAAAATACTGTTGCGTAAAACTGCCCGAAACTTTTCTGAAAAGAAAACAATCCGTTTGTATTTTGAAATGTGTAAACGGAGAATGTGGTTTCCTGGTTTGGTTGGAAACTGTGGCACTCCAGCTCAAAAGGTTGTGCAGCTTAAAAAGTGGCTTATATATAATCTCTTCTTCTGTGAATGAGTTTGACTTCAGGCGACTAAAGTTTAACCAAAGTAAAACAATCACACGCCAATCAGCTTGAGAGTTGAAAAATCTCTCGGGTCCAGCAGATGAAAATATGATTTTAAGATCATTTAAACACAATATACAAATATCCAATCCAGAATTTCTTCTTTTGGAGGAAACTCAAAAGGTACGAAAACGTATTGGTCGTCTTTACGTTCAATCAGACTTGACTTATAAACTTTCATCCTGACTTATAGAACTTATTGCAACTAATTTGATAAAAAGGACAAAAAGCAAGTCTCTGGTTTCACCATTTTCCATCAGATGTGATTGAAATGACCTTCATCGCCTGTGAGACTGAAAATGTGTTTTTCTGAAATGACTGAGGGGCTGTAGAGTTTGTGGACGGTTCCCTTTAGTTTCTCATGTTCTCTCCTGGGTTTGGATGTGAGGGAACTCCAGTCCAGGTGCGTTTGTGTGTGTGAAAGCTCCATCTGCTGGCTCACATGGAAAACTACAAAACAAGTCATTTATTGAAGTCCAATCAAAAAAAAACCCAGGACAGTCTAATCAGATTTATTATTTCTTCTTTCATCGTTTGGGAGAAAGGATGATCTGATTGAAACCTCTTCATACAGAGAAATACTACACATGACATAACAGGAGAATTTATGGAAATTCTAGGTTTGCACATTTTGCACTTAAAGAACCGTCAGGCTTCCATCAAAAACATGATTCCAAAGTTACTGAATCTAAAGGAGTTTCAATTCCTGAGTTTTCAACCAGGGTTCAAACAGACGTTGAGCTCCATCGAAGAGAACTTTCACAAACTTTCCAGGAACTTGAATAATGTCAGAGTGAATAGACCGAATGATCTCTGAAGGTCGATCACCAACATCCTCTGTCCTTGTCCCACAGACAACTTTGAGTTGTGTTCTGTTGTGTTAGCTTTGTGAAAATGCTCCTCCGTGTCAGACCGTGACTCACAGAGACGCCACTGTCAACATCTGTTTTAACGTCTCTTCTCCAATGGGAAGAAAATAAGGCTTTGGAAGTCATTTTGTCAGTTTTCTTCATTTGGTATTACGATTGGAATTTTTATACAGTAAAACCTCTAATGTAGGGACACCCTAAAATCCAAGGGCTAGTGTCCCTCTGAAGACTGGTGTCCCCTCTTCAGAGGGACAGGTCATGACGTGAGGAGGCAATAATTCAGATCTCTAAACTAATATAATGACACCACCACAACATCTGAATATTCCAAAAATCAGGTCCAGTCCAAGTATTTGGAGTATAACATCAGAGTAACAGTTAATTATGTGTCCGTGCACAGCAACATGGCTCAGTACAGGGTATCCACTCTTGAAGGGTCTGCTCCTCAGCGGTTCTACTGTACGTTGAATAATCCTAAGTGCCCCCCCCAGCATCCTAACACCTGGCAGCCGTCCAAGGAGGGAGACCACCTGATTGGACGGATCACTCTGAGCAAGAGGAGCGCCACAATGCCAAAAGAAGCCGGGGCTCTGCTGGGTTTGAAGGTCGGATTCTCCCACAGACAATCTGCTGAGTTCATGACGGCTGGTCAACCATTCACCTTTACCCCCCTTCCTCTTCCTCCCCCTTCCTCCTCTTACTCTTCCTCCCACTGGGTGGGTTTCATCCATCAGGTGGTGGGAGGCAGGATAACAGAGTCGGGCAGATTAGGTGCCTTCATCACTAAAGTCAAGAAAGGAAGCCTGGCGGACATAGTGGGACATCTCCGAGCAGGTAAACCCTCACAATCAATATAAAGAGGGGTGATTCTTTGTTTACTTTAACATGGACAAAGTTTTTACATTGTTGTCCATTATTGAATCAATGGTTTTGTCCATGTGCACCTGAGACGGGTCTCAGACCGCAGGTTGGGAACCACTTCTCTAGAGGTTTTGTATAAAAGTTTACATCCATCAGTTTCTTCTGATTTATAGATAAAACATCAAATAAAGTGGTAGAAGCTTTAGACATTAGTAGTGAAGCTGCATTGTTTTCATGCAAAGTTTTTTTGACCGACAGTTCAGAACTACTAAAAGTTATTTGAAAGAACTAAACGAACATTATAGCAACAAGACACACACGCCATCAACTGAAACATTATTATTGATCGTTAAACTTATCGTTATCACGATTCCCTACAACATTATCACGTGCTTGGCGAACGCGGTGCTGCTCGAGTTACGATCTGGACAAGCTTTCAATCATTCAATAACTTTCGTAACAAGTGAGATTTATTTACTTCGATGAAAACTTCTTAATGACTGTGAAAACAGATTGTTTTGCTTTTTTTCTCAAGGATTGAGACAAAAACATGTATCGGATTCAGTTAATATATTAACAGTTAATATATTGTGAAAAAAAAAAAAATGTAACCAGGGTCCACATAAAATGAGTGAAATTGTCACGCGACATACCAATAAAAGGTTTAATTTTCAATTATTCTGTCTCTGCTTTTAACTGTTTTTAATTAACTTGAGTGAGGGAAGCATGAAGCCCCATTCGAATAAAACCAGTAAAAACTCCTCTGATAAGATTTTGACTAGAAAAAGAAGAAAAGAAAAGAATAGGTATTGCCTAGAAAAACAAGCACTCACTTAATCTTATTGACTTTCTGAAAGTCACTTTTCACTTTTTAAATTCAAAAAAGGTGTCTTTTTATTGATAATAAAAAGAACCTGCAATTTCATTATATAAATTATATAATGACAAATAAAGCGATCACATTGTGGTGACAGTCGGACCACACTTTCACTAAGTGACATCATGATAATCCGACAGCGGCTCAAGTCAGGGACGTCTGCCGTGGTGAAGGAAGGATTCTACCACATGAACAAATAACCAATGCAAAACTAAAGTAAACCTTCTGTGCAGCCTCTTCTCAATGTGTTGGTTTTACAACACCCATATCATTCATAGTTAGGATCTGGTTTTAGATCATTTAAAGTTGTTCGAGGAATATTATTGCATTGAACTTACATGGGCTGTGTCTGTTTTTAATCATCATGAGTTTCCCTGAACGCTCGGATGAACGGGTCCCTTTAAATGTTGTCGCTACTTGGTATTGTGGGGCAGAACTTCCTGGTCTCCTTTGCTGAAGGATGCGTCAGTGTTTCCTAGGCTGAAGGAAGCTCCAAAGGAAACAATGAGCGTGCTTTCCTTTGCTTATTGACAATTTGAATGTTTCTTATCATGGCCGCCACTTAAACACTTACGGGATTCAGGAAAAGTGGATAGGAAAGGAGAAAGGAAGGACTTTGAGGATGCACCCAAAGACTCTAAACACATCAGGGCTTATGTTAATGTATGAGGTTTAGATCAAAGGTCTCACGTCTTATTGATATTTTACAATAATTCTAAGAATTGCAATCATAAATGATCTCATCGGGGATCAAATTGATAGATTTGTCAATGTGAAAAATGCGGATGATAATAGAGTTGGTGTGTTTCAGATCCAAGAGAAAGAGCACTGTTAAAGGACATTAGCGAGCCTGCTAACGGCGATGTGGCGTGTTTCCAGGGGACGAGGTGCTGCAGTGGAACGGGAAGCTGTTGCCAGGGGCGACCATGAAGGAGGTCTACAACATCGTCCTGGAGTCCCAGGCCGAGCCTCAGGTGGAGCTGGTGGTCTCCAGGCCCATTGGGTAAGTCAGCGGAGAGCTGCGCCTTTAGCGCCCCGGAAGCATGACTCGGCAATTTGGACTGCGACTGAAGAACAAGCCGATATTATTAAGTCTTCTCCACGTGTCCCCTTTAAAAAAGCACTCTGGTTTATTTTATGTTTGAGCAAATTTAAGAGTCCTATAAAGTCCTCCTGTTTGGATTTCATGTTACCTTTAAATAATATTGCACTACAGAGAAATTTATTACACAAGCTTTGATAAAATGAGAGCTATCAATAAAAAGTACAATCTCATTAAATTTACTCAAAACTGTTCATTAAATTGAATAGAATACACATATCCATTTATTCTGAATGAATAAATAACTAGTTTCATATAAGATATAGTTTCTAGAGCACTACTCTGTCTTTGTGCAAGTAGGTGCAATTTCATTCAAATTTAGTCTAATAGCTCGGTTTAAAAAAAAAGAGCCAAATACGTATGTAGAATTTGAACATTATGCTATTTTTAATGATTCCCCCCGATGTTTAATACTCAGAAATGTGAGAATGTTATGTTTCTTTCATTAATTTCATCCTAATCTTTCTTAGAAGTTTAAAGTTAGATGTGATGATCACATGGTTGTCCAGGTTTTTGGCCCGCAGGCCTGATGATTGACACCCCGGGGACATCGCATGGAAGGAGGAGTATTCAGAAGAGCTTATTTTTAAAACGTGTTTCATTTGACTAAAATATACTTAACTGAGTAAAACAATCTTTGATTTAAAAGAAAAAAATGCCTTGACAAAAACATTAAACTCAATAAGAAACAATCTGAATCTACTCATTTGCAAATATTTACATTTTTAGCGTTTGTGTTTGGCTGAAAACTAGCTAGCATTTAGCATCACAATGTACAGCTTTTGAGAAAATTATGACCCATTTTACGAAATAAAATGAAATGATGATGTTTTTGTTTTTTACATTTCACATTTACAGGTTTTTGTCCACATCGACCTTTTTAGCAATTTTTATTGCTATATTTATTTTACTTTATATTAATTTTGTTGCGTTTCCCTGAAGAAGACAATGAAATACACACGTATTCATCAAAATGCTTTATTGTGTTGATGCTATTATGGGGAAAGTAAATAAAGCTATTTTAAATAATATTTTTTACGATATGTTAAAGTTTGTTTTGGGATAACATTTGCAATTATATTACAATATATTTGTTTTGGTCTTTCAAGAAACCTTGAACTTTTTTCAATGTTATACCTAAGTATCATGGTATTTAAAGAATTGTAACATTACAATGATTCTATAATTGTATAACAGTGCCAATTGGTGTAATTCTTTAATGTTTTCAAGAAAATAATTTAAATATTTTTGAACTGAAAAAACTCAAAGAGCTGAGTAGATACAAAATGTATCATGAACTAAATTTAGATAAAGTCTATGGAGGTAAAAATAAAAGGAACAAAATACTAAAACAAACATTTTCCTCATGAACAACAGTTGATTTGAATAATTTCAGTTTGTATCCTTGTGCCAGTTAAGCTCATGTTGCAACATCAAATATTCATGAATAAAATCTTTGGATTGGTCAGAAATAGTCTGTAGAAACATCTTGGCACGTTATCACTACATGCTAGCAGGTTTTTACCAAAACACTTAGTTAACAGGAAAAATAACTTGAAGGGAATATTTTAGATGTAGTTAAATTGTGGATATTTTATTCGGTAAATTTGTCTTTAAAAAGCCTGTTTTGTGGAGTTCTCTTTTTATTATAAATTTGTGATTCTTTTCAAGTTTGAGGCCGTCGTGTTCTTTTCACTTTTATTTTCTTGTAAACTGCTAACAGCTGTTAGATTTCACCTCATTTGCTCTTTGATGGTTAAAAAAAAGTTGAATGTATGAATTTCTCTCCAAACACTCGCGAAGGGTTTATAGAAAATATCAGTAAGTAATCTGCCCATTTTCCAAGGAATCCCCCTCAATCCCCTCACGCTTATAGATTTGATTTTGCTGGTGCTATTTTGCATCCCTGAATGGATCGAACTCCATCTTATCGAAACACAAATGCCAATTGACGCATGTTTTTCCCCCGACGGGATGCAGAATGGCTAACAGGAAACATCCATGTACCTAGCAGCGCTTCCAGAAGCTTTAAAGATGTTTGGCAACGGCTAGAATCCCCCCGCCACCCTTTCTCCCCCGATGACGTACCCCAGAGAAATGAAATACATCCCTTGTATTATCCTGGTTACTCTTACAGTTCATCCTGTCTTTACGTTCATTGACATGATTTCTGTTTTTGAGCGGCTACGTTCATTGACATGATTTCTGTTTTTGAGCGGCTCCTGAAACACTTATCAGTTTGATTTTGGAATTCAAAAAGTAAAATACAAAGATTTTTTTTTGACTATCTGTGCAGAGCTGCAGCTGAATGGTGATTAGCTTGGATTGCTAACCGTCCAAACTCCAGCTCTGTGCTCATTGTGCAAGTGTGATATTTACCAACTGAATCAGCGCTATTTGAAACCACAAACGACACACTTATTAGTAGCTGCAACATTCCGACCTACGATTTCAGTGGTTTTGTGTGGCAGCCCGCCAAGTCGTCTTTGGTTTAAAAAAGCTTGAGCTAAAGTTAGAAGGCAACGAAGTGAGTGACAGATCTGTCCACGAATAACAGTCATGTGACATTGAGCTGCTTTTCAAGGTGTTTTCATGGATAGTACACAGACCATCATATTCTGCTTTGTGCTCATTTTTAATGTTTATTATCTATAAGCATAACCTCTTCAGACACAATTTCCATATCCATCAAGATAAAATGAAGTTGAATCAACTGATATTTTCTGTCAATATCAAGTTTCTGCCTGTTTTCATGAGCTAAGCTTTCAGAGATGAAGCCCCAAATGACGAACTCTTGGACTTTTCCAGAGTTGAGGATGGTTACTGTAGTTGTAAGACGAGTGTTACAGGAATTTGTTGAATGGAGAAAATAAACACAAACTTTTGGTTTATGTAGTGAGATTGGAGATTTTCATTTTCTAAACAAGGTTTCACAGGAAAGTCAGACCACCTTTTGATGTACCTGGGATTTTAGAAAAACTGATTATTCCCCTTCTACATTTACAGACCTGCGTAAACACCTGGTTCAGAGCGACTGTGAACAGCCAAGCCTGTAGGGGGCAGTGTAGCGAGAGGCATGAAACCATGATAGCTGATCGGGGTCCTGGAACGTCATGGATTGTGACATAAATATTCGCCTCCCTCTTTAGATGCAACTGGAGACAGAATTTTTCTAAATCTCCACAGTGACTGCAGTTTTCAGGAATCATGGTTTGTGGAGACTCGTAGCTGTGTTAATGTGTAAATACAAGGCCCAAATGCAGAGAAATATGACAGTTTATAAAATACTCTGATACGTGTAAACGTGGCCCTAGTTTTGCTTTGTTTGACATCGCTGTCGAGTGCTGGTTTTTCTGCTTTGAGTCCAGGATCTGGCTTTGTCCAAACGAGACTCAAAGAGAAACGATTGGTCGAATCGACTGTAGAGTTGCAACAATCAACTTTATGTTGCAGTATGACTTTTGATGAATTCAAGCACTGATGTAGATCACATTAATATCTTTGCGAGAGCTCTTTCTCTTTTTGGACCCAATTGTCAGACTTGTTCAGACAAATAGATGGAGCCAAGTTGACCTGAGTTTATTTTGTTGCTCAACGACAAACCTCGCTGTCCTCTAAACATTACATGTCGTCAGAAGCTGGACGATGCTTTGTGATAGCTGTTCATGCTCATTCACTAATCTCAGACAAAAACAGATTCATAAGTAAGTTTATGTCAAATCTTTGAAATGTTGTGCAGGATTTAGCTTTGGTTGGTGTCCCGGTGTAGTTTGTGGTTTCAGACAAATCAACATAAAAGCCGATGTGCAGCTGCAGGTTTGCAACTTTTAGAATTCCAAAAGATGAAATGTGCTGATATGTGTTGAGCCGATCACTTCCTTTGCTTCCCGACGCCGAGCTGTGGATTCTGGTGTTTCACATTGGTGCTGCTGGACACCAAAACATGCTGGTGTGACGACAGAACTCAGCTTCTGGTTTTGCATCCGTTCATTTCTGAACAGCATGGTGTGGAGGCTACAGGGTGTGTGTGAATGAGTGTGGGGAAACACTGCAGCCAGCAGGAGAGCTCACGTCTTCCCCTTCTGCTTCTCCATCACTTTCAACCACGCCGCACTTTAATGCGAACCTTTCTAAAACTGTGAGATCTGCTCTGCCTGCATGTGTGCCTGTGTCAGTCTGACTTCTGACCACTGCGATTAACTCATTCCTTCTCTTTTTTCCAGTGATATCCCGAGAATCCCCGACACGTCCCACCCTCCATTAGAATCTAGTAGGTATCTCCTGGGAAACCTTTCTGCCACTGACACATTCAGAACTGGAAAAACATTGTTTGCGGCATTAGCTCACAAGCTAACCAGTAACTAGCTTCTGAAGCTTTTTCTCGCCCTGAAACTTCACCTGTTCGCTGATTCTGAATAGAAGGATCACTAATCATCTTCTTAGTTGGTGATGTCTTCCACCTTTTACTGATATACAGAAAAGGCAGGCAGACAAGGGTTCTTATCTTTTTCAGAAAAATCACAGATGTTTACAAAAGAGCATTTACAAAATGCTTCCACTTACTGTTTATATGGGACACGCTACTGAATGATTGTCTATAAGTGGGAGAGAAGCCGGGGTTCAGAATTAGCTCTCCTTTGATTGGTGATCAGGATGGTGTCTGAAAAGCTGGAAGCCCTTCTGCCAGTCATGTGGAGCCAGTGCCTGTAGAGAGAACTGCTCCCTCCCCACACTGAGGCCCCGTTTACACCACAACAAAAACCAGTGCAACGGAAAAACATTCGTCGCATTTGGCGGGTCAGTTTACACGATATCGGTGCAGGAGTCCCTGTGACACTTTTTCACACCGGCTCCCATGCTGACACTTTTCTTTCACTCTCGATTCCCCCCCGCATAGACCCGGAGGCTACGGAGCGCTGTTACTGCACATGCGCACCTCCGTCGTGGTAAATAGTTCTTCTGCTCATGCGTGAGTAGCAAACATTGCTCCCTCCGTGGTAGCGTGACTCCCAGTCTGTATTCACCTCGACTAGCATCCAATCCGTCATCAGTCCAGAACAGGGGACAGCAACCCGCGGCTCTTTGGTCCCTCCACTGCAATTCCTGGAGCCTCTGTCCCGCTGCAGTACGTCTCGGAGCGGGATGGGACGGTACGGTACGGAACGGTTCGGGAAAGTGCATGTAGACCCAACTGTGCTGCTCGTCCCACCACAGAGAATGCGGCACAATGTCGGCGGGGTTGTGAACGATGACGAACAACGCAGGCAAGTAATGCCATTACGCAACAAAAGTGGCGGGAAGAATGCAGAAGTTGCAGCCGCAGCTCTGCGGCCATCTGAAGCCGTGAGCCTCCGTTCTCTGAGATACTGCTGAAAACTTTCTCAATCCCAACAGCAGCGTCAAGCTCCCACTAAATCTCTTCCTCTTCTGTTGCGGAGAGCAGCGTCTGAACCTCGGCTCCGCCTCCTAGCGTGTTCTGTTCAGTGGGAAATGGGTCCAAATGCTTATTTGAATGTTGACGTTTTCTGACTACTGGTCTATAAGTATGTCGAGTACTCTCCATTTCATTATAGCGTATTGTTCTCTACCCACAAGATGTGTGGTGTCATTACAAAACAAGTAATAGCGCCACCCCATGGCCCGGCGAAGAAACTACACCGTTATCAGTGTGTCGGACACTGTTGTGTAAACGCAACACTTTCCTTTAACTGACAAGCTGTTGCCACTTGAAACGTAAATGGGCCTGACGTCCTCTCTGACTCCGAGCTACTTTCATCTGTAAGTCTTGTAGATCCTGAGCTGCTGCAGCCACGTCTTATTAGCTATTTCTTTTGTGATTTTTATTGTACATAAGTTAGTTTGTGTATCTGATTTTCTGCTGTCTTGTAGCCTGCTGTTAGTTTTCCACTCCGTGACTTGAGCTAGTCTCAGTGCCAGCCTTGTGATCTTGCCAAATATATCCATGCAGATAGCGTCATTAATTCACAGATTTCCATACATGTCAACATTTAGATGAAACTACATTAAAAAGAGAAGAAAAAAAGTCCTATTTAACGTAAACTTAAAGGAATAGATTGATGTTTCTGTAAGTGTTCTTTCGTAATAATCTCATAAAGATGAGATTATTACGATCCCTGTGTCACAGACAGAAAGATCCAGCTGCATGTGATTAAACCCACTGAGCACAAAGCCTGAAATTTCACTGAATTATTGATATAAATTTAATTTTTGAGTAATCTGACATTTTCAGATGGTAACATCTGGTGATATTAAAAACAAACAATTTGAAAGTTTGATTCCTTATTTGAAAATAGTTAAAGAACTTCATTTTTTCAAAATTAAAACAACTTTCCCCTTCTGTATTGCGAGGAGATTTTCCAACCGCCAATGTTTCTGAAATGGCTTCAGGTATTTAGGAACTCCCATCAGAGAGGAGCTTTATTTGTATGAAGCTAAATCCATCTTGACACTGAGTCAGCAGCTCTGCAGAACTTCTACAATCTTCTCGTCTCAAAGTAGGACAGACTGCTGGTAATTTATCATCCTGACAGGGATGCGCAGTGTTTATTTTTAAGTGTATCCAAAGAAAGAAACTTCTGATTTCCATGGTGGAGCTTTTGTCCCGTCTAAGTCCAATTTTCCTTCCTGAGGTTTGAAAGTTTGTTCTTGTGTCTTTGCAGCAGGTTCCAGTTCTTTTGAGTCCCAGAAGATGGAGCGACCGTCCTTAAATGTGCTGTCTCCCTCCAGTCCCGGGATGCTGCAAGACGCTCCACAGTTGATGCCGGGCCAAGTTTCCGTGAGTGTCGCGCCTCCGTCCAGCTTCACTCCGTGTGCTCAAAACACACGTTAAGCATCTGTGTGTGAAAACCCCTCAGGTGAAGCTCTGGTACGACAAAGTGGGTCACCAACTGATCGTCAACGTGCTGCAGGCTGTGGAGCTTCCCCTTCGGCCCGACGGGCGGCCCCGGAGCCCCTACGTCAAGATGTACTTCCTCCCCGACCGCAGGTACCAGCAACACACCCTGCAGGGGGCTTTAGCTATTAAAACAGTGTCGGTGGTTCACACATAGAAGAGTTCAGGTCAGGAGGCAAAATGTTGAGTTTCCAAAGGAACCTTCTGCTACGCTGACCCTGAAATCCAAATCAAGGAAAGTCAAATCATTAAAAGTGGTTAGCAGGCTGGTTTACCTGGATGCTAGATACTATGTGGAAACAGAAAATGATAATACTACTAAAACGGTAAAATACAAAATGCTGAAATAGCCAACATCACTAAAAAATGAAGGACGAGAATGAATAAAAACAGCTATAATATATAAAACGAAGTGGTGACAACCACACAAAACAGTACAAATAAGTGAAACAACTTGTGGTGCTGGAAGCGGCTGAAAAGAATCCAGAACTTCTAACAGACTCACTCAACTCAGCAGAAAAGAGTAAACGCTAAGAAATGGCCAAATAAAGGTAAACCAGCCTAAATGACCAAAAGGAGAAATACTTTTTTAGTTATAAAATACCTTTTCTAGAAGATTGTTTTCATAACGAAAAGTTCCCATCATTGCTCCAGTGTATACACATGACGTTCATTGTGATGTTCTTCTTTTTACAGTTCCTCAGTTTCCTCTTTGGATTCGTAATCATTCTCGATATTGACTCGTGTGATGGTTTCTGTCGTGGCCACGGTTTTGAGCGTTGGTCCAACAACGCTAACCAGTTGAGTGTGTGTTCTGGTGCGATGTAGTGACAAAAGCAAACGGAGGACGAAAGCCGTGAAAAAGACCTGCGAGCCCAAATGGAACCAGACGTTCGTCTACACTCACGTCCATCGCAGGGATTTCCGCAACCACATGCTGGAGCTGACGGTGTGGGACCAGCCCCGGTCTCCAGAGGAGGACAGCATCTTCATGGGAGAGGTGCTCATCACACTGCAGAGATAACACAGTGTAGACACATACATGCCGGGATTCTTTCATTAAGCTTTGAGCCAAAAGACTAAGAACCTTAACCTTAACCCCCGGAAGTGTTGAAGTGCCGGCCATGATAAGGATCATTCAGACTCTCAATAAGCAAAGGAAAGGAGGTTCATTGCTTCCTTTTTAGCCTCCTTTAGCCTAGGAAACACTGATGCATCCTTTAGTAAAGTAAACTTTTTGTGCTGCCAATCGATCCATCCATCTATAACATTTATAGTCTTTACAGTAAAGAATGTATGTGGGTGTTTAAAATTTTATGAGCAGATGCAGATTCATGATGCTCACAGCTTTATGCAGCATATCAAATTCTCACGTCATCAGACTGAGGTTGACTTTCAGAGAAAGGCTGAGAAAAGTCCACTGGTCGCTCTCTTCAGCTTCTCTTCACGTTTTTGTAAACAAAACAAGGAAGAAGTTGCTCGATCTGCATTAACTCCCGTTGACTCTGGTGCTACCGGAGAGCGAGATGCCTCATCCAATATGGCGGCGACGCTGCATCACTCTCCAGCACGGAACGAGGTGTCTATCCTTCCTGATGTCTATGATTTTCACCCTGATTTAACAGAAAGTCTGTGGTTGGACTCTTTTGGCTTCACTATAAAATTCCTGTTTTCACCACTGCTGCTAACAGGAAATGGAGAGAAAAAAAGTATAGTAAGTTGCTACGTTGTTATATTAACAATGGGATTTGGGAAGAATAGAAACCTTTGCACATATTTGTGCTAAGAAATAAGACAATTCTTTCTATTTTTTATGAATTACGTTGAATTTGACATATTCCACGTACCGCTAGTTCACATGTTTCCTTTTAGCTTGTTGTGTGCTACAGGATGGCGCAGTGTCCCTAAGAGATCAGGCCTTTCTGTGTCTTTGGAACAGATCCTGATCGAGCTGGAGACGGCCTTACTGGACGACAAGCCTCACTGGTACCCGCTGCAAACCCACGACGTCTCGTCCATCCCTCTACCCCGACCCTCGCCCTTCCTGCCCCGACGGCACGCGCACGCCGACGCGCCAAGCAAGAAGCTGCAGCGTGAGTCT
>OMNM01037692.1:11502-28242 GCA_900302745.1 Parablennius parvicornis | reverse complement strand
CGCAGACAATGGAAAATACAAAGGGAAATCAAATAGATGGTGACAAGTTCAAAAGTAACTAAACAAAACAAAAAACAAATTAGACTATCTTACACTCTTCATGGTTCTACAATGTAAAACATATGTTGTGATATAGGCTGTTAATGGAAATGCGTAAATATTGTGAATGGGAATTTAAAAAAAAAAACGTTTTACAGTCACATTACAAAGTATGTTAAGAAATGTTATTACACCTTGCTTTAGTTGTATTTTGATAATGCTGTGTACATTTATGTATGAACTTGCTTGAGCAAAATACTTTTTGAAGAGGAGGACTTAAAATGTGCCATTGAATTCTAGTCACAGTTTAAGGAAAATAAGTGAAGAAATGTATTGAACAATCACAATAAGACATTGTCAAAATGAATGTCCTTCCAACCTCAAACAATGAATGCCCATATTAGACACACTATATTGATAAATACACATTCAGGTAAAGAGATTGGTAAATATTAATGCTGTTGGCAGAGTGAGTAGAGTTTAGTTGAGATAAGGTTGCAGCCAAATGTTAATATCTCCTTATGAAAAATGCTCTATTTCCACCAGATAAGAGTTTTTTTAACATCAATTGACAAGAACATGACAGAACCAGATGAATCACTAAGAGGCTTATCTGTAAAATCTGTTCAATATAGGTCCATGGTTAAGGAAAAAGTTACAATGATGTACATTTTGGTGAATATTTTGTACCACAGGATTTTTCAAAAAGCATGAGCTTGAAGATTATTTTAGTCTGTTAAAAAAATCCCCCACCTGGGAGCACAGAATTTCAATTTTCCATAGCTCTTATTATAGAGAATAGTTGATGAACCATTTTTCAACAGAGCAGCACGACCTGCATCTGCAAATGTTTGTACTTTACAAAGTCTTGTCAGGCAAAATGGACGACACACATTATTATATTGTATGTATATATGTATGTGTTTATATATTTAAAACATTGACTTACATGTTCATACCTGTTCTTGTTTAATTTGACTTTGGGGAGGTGGTTTTATAAGACCTGTAATGGACTTCTCACTCTCTCCTGCACAGTTATGTTCTTTTAACAACTGTATATATTTTTTTGTCTTATTTGTGCGAAGAAAAATCAAATCAAATCAAACAATTACAGTACGTCCTCACAGCATACAAGCTGGACTTCAATCTGGAAACTTATTCAGATCTTTTGTAAATGCTATAGTCAGAAGGGCAAAGCATACAATTGCTGTCATCAGTTGAGAATAATGTAATGTCTGGCGAACACTACATTGAAAACATGATGGGTTTTTCCTCTTTGGAGCGCAACACATTTGTCAAATGCTTGTCTGAGCAAATTTTGCAAAGATTTGTGAAAACGGCATAACTGTAAATATGACCCAAGCGAACAATGCACATTTCATGACAGTGACGGCGCAGTATATCCTCAAGAACGGAGTTGGAAGACTTATATTCAGAACATCTGAATACCGAGAAAGGGGGCACATTAGTTACAGCCACAGTATCAGAGGCTTAGGAAAGACAGGAGCAAAGTGATATTAGCATTTCCAAAATAAATGTATAACGGTGATGGCAAGCAGCAAAGCCAGAGGAGCTGTGAGAGGAGGCAGCCAAATAAACAGACGACAAACGGTGGTAACAAAAGTCAAGAGGGAGCAGATTGTGAGGTTTTTTGAGACAGGTGCGAAGGCCAACATCAACAAGGCTTTGCTCATGTAAGCAAAAAACATCCTCAAAAAGATCAATGTGAAAGAGCCGAAGCAGGCGCTAAAGGTGTTACAAAAGAAGAAAGGTAAGCCGGTAACTGTTCATTTATGTGAACTAGTTACCCTTAGGAAAACTGAAAGTGACATGTAAGAAGATAATATTGGAGGCTTGTTTGGCAACAGTTTACGGTAAGATTCAGCCGGTAGATTTAGAGGTGTCAAAGCAAAAGGCCAATTATTGGCTTATCCAGGAGCGAAAGCAGTGCAGGAATACCATAAATAATGTGAAATATATAAAAAAAAAAAATCCATAACTGGGTTTTTGTAAGTACAGAAGTGTATAAAGAAAGATTTGTTGAGGAAGGTACTATTAAGGGAAGCTGCAGTGTTAATGGGTGAAAGAGGAGTCGTGGGGGGGGTGATCTCAGCGACTGGCTCCACATGTTTCGACCTACATTTTGAAATATGAGAAGAATTTCCAAAATCGTCTTATTAGTAGGAATTTGAGTCATAATTCGATTAACTTGTCAACGATTTTGTTTGATTCCGTGAATCGATGCATAATCAATTTTCTTCATAATGGCACATGGCTAAGTTCTCCTTTTTATGCATACATAAATGACTAAACATTTAATTAAATTGCAAATTAGGGATGCAGTGATACCACGGTGCAGTTAAACTAATGAGCAACATCGGGCTGAAGGCTGCTGATCCAGATGTTACTGGTGATTAAGTTGCTGGTGTTGTACGAACTAGCTTTCACCTCCTGTGGATATTTCGGCAGAACATAATTTACATTACATTTTACATTTATTTTTGTCATTGTCATTCAATATTAAAGAAGGTCCAAACCGTTGACGTCGCTTGTGATTTCTTGTCTACCTGCGGGCAACGTTGCTGATGCATGGCCTCAAGCGGTACTCGCCATTTTTTTCTACCTTGAGAACTTTGTTGTTCCACTTCTGAAAAATCAAAAAAACAACAATGCTGCATTATAAATGATTGTTTTGTTGCTGCACCAATGCAGAATTTTCCACATCTGCATTGTAGTAGTGAAAAAATTCATCACCCCAATGGCCGAGACAAGACATGAGAGCACAACAAAATATGTAAAAACACCATGCAGGCAACCATGGATGGAAAGATAGAAGTTGGATAAGCCACAGAAAGCACAAAACAAAACAAAAAAACAAAGACTCATTGTTGGATTAGGACAACAGGGAGACTTACATGCAAGGATTTACAATCACAGCAATGTGGAAAACTTTGTCAAAACTGATCGTGGTTACAAAAATATATATTCAGTTAGAAATGTAGTCAACTCTGCAAGTTTGTTTTGGACATTATAAACATTAGATTTCTTAACATTTTGCAATTGTCCAAATGGTGTAAATACTCTTTAAACAGGCAAAGTTGAGCCAGAGACATTTTAACAGGGTGATCTCTGTCATCACCAACTCTCTCAAAGGGAGTGTAACCATGTTGCCTCTCCTCCATGTCTCGGTTCACTCGAGTCCCTTACTGCCCCCGCTTCTGAAACCACACTGTCTGGTGGAATAGGGGGCTACATTTAAGTTTGAAAGTTGTGTAAGGCCTTCTAGAGTTCAACGGCTCCTGAAATCGATAGGCAATGAAAGGCAGTTAAAGGATTTTAACTATTAGAAGTATGTGGTAAGACTTTATATAAAGGATCTGAGATCAAGTGTATCTTATAACGTGACAGATTACTGAAAGATTCAAGCCCTTTATTTTAAACCTTATAATGTAGGCAACTTTATTCTCCCTGACACATTATGGTAATGTCAAAATGTATTCATTCATTTGGAGGTCTTGTTTAATGCCACAGGCATTAAATCAGCTCCACTGCCGGAGAGTACCTCCATGTTTTTCAGTCAGTCGAACGTGCTCCTCTTTAGACGCTTCATTTTGTCCCCTACAAAACAAACCGATGTTCTGCTTTCCAAAAGAGCTATATTTTTTATTTCACCCATTCATAGAATGCTATCCAACATGTGGTGCATCTCCGACAGTTTTTGCAGATATCAGTGTTGTCTTTTGTATCTTCATTCCAATGATTGTCTCCACTTTGGGAGTCTTCCTCCCAGCCCTTCGTGGTTGAAGTATTTGGAATATGTTCCAGGCTGAAACCAGCCCTCAACATTATTCCAGCTAAGCCCTAAAGCTCTTAAGATCTTCTGCATGTTATCACAATTCAAACCCTCACATACCCCTGGCTGTTTTATTTCCCATTGTTCATCAAAATAAGCTTGTGGGCCTCTGATATGCTGTACTCTGTACATGTTGCACTATTTGCAGATGCACCCTGGAATTTCACTGTAGTCTACTGTTTGATAACAATCGTCCCTTTCACATGCAGTCAAAACAATATCCATCCATCCATCCATCCATCTTCTCTCACACTTATCCACTCCAGGGTCGCTGATCCCAGCCTACTGTGGGAGAGGGCAGGGTACACCCTGGACAGATCACCGGTCTGTCGCAGGGCAAACATTCACATTCACACACTCACATTCACACCTAGGGGCAATTTAGAATCATCAGTTGACTGCACGTGCATGTTTTTGGACTATGGGAGGAAACTGGTGTATCTGGAGGAAACCCACGCACACACGGGGAGAACATGCAAACTCCACACTGAAAGGCGAGTCCAACCCACGATCTTCTTGCTCTAACCACTGCGCCACCATGCGGGCATCAAAAAAATATTGACCGATTATTTTAAACTAATATGAGAACCTATAAGGTGAACAAATGAGAGGAACTCAACCATAGGAGAGTCTAATTTGAGGAACCTGTGATATGTTTTTGATATATTCACAATATTTATACATTTGATTAGTTAGGTTGCAATCAATAAAAGCACAATGGTAAATTTGTTTTGAAACATTAAGGATTCTAGCAACAGTATTTTGATACACTTATTTGGAAATAGTATACAGTGTAAAGTGTTAGGTTTGTAAGGGAACAATCGAGACACTGAAATGTATTGCACAGCTGTTGAGTTTATACTATGTGACAACAGCTTGATAAAAGCATCATGAGAGTGTGAACAAATTCACAGTTAATTTTTACAGTGGCAGAGGAAGTTAATCTTATGCAGACTTCAGGGAAAACCAGTTGCCAGCTATATAGGTATATAGTATATGGGTGATATGGCAACTGTCACTAACACCACTTACCAAAGGGCTGCATAACACGTTAAACTAATTTACTTTGGAAAGACATGGCAACAAGAGTATTTATGCCATTTCATGAGAAATAAAGAAGTAATATTGTTAAATAAGTTGTAAATTATTTCAGTCATTTAGGAATGACATCTAGAAGTTGAGATTTGTTTTTACTTTTACTAACATTTTTGGGACAAATCTATACAGGAGGGCGTCAACCTGAAAATAGTCATTTGTTCTAACAAAGTGTATAGGAGACCCAGAACATTGGTTCTCAGCAAAACAATGCGGAATTTGCATATATTTCCTGAGTATGCATGGGATTTTCACGGGTAGTTCAGTTTGCCCAAAAACAAGCTTTAGAGGGTGACTGGGAACTCCTCGTTCCTCATAAGTGTGTCATTTCCATTTCTGTCGACCCTTGCCACCCGTCCAGTGCATATTCCGCCTTCATTTAGATTCAGTTGCAGTCGATTCCAGCAACCTCTGAACCCAAGTTCAATATAACGCTATATAAAGTATTTGAATGTAAAGGATAAATATGTGGCTTGGCAGGAGTACTCTTCCAGAGCTCCACTTCATCACTCGACTTTCTCCATTTGTAAGAATAAATCTCAGTAATCTTAGTGAACACATTTCATCGAATATAGAAATAACTGAAAGGAAAAGCCTGTTATTTGTTTTTCTAAATAAAAGCTGGTTTTAAAATGTTTTTTGTGGTCGCTTCAGTTTTCTGACTTTCAGACAGATATGGGCCGAACAGAAGGTACACAGACACTTTAAGCACAGAATAGCATTTTGTCTCAAACAAACTGAATCTGTGAGGCATGAATTTCTATTAAGTGCAGTGTGCATCCCGAGGAGCCCCGGAGAGCGAATCGCAGTCACTCCATTGTTGTACGACAACGTGATCCCTGCACCATGCTGGTTATGTCACAAAATGTATGGGGACAGCAACCGGGAGCAGCCCAAGGTCTAGGACTAGGTTTTGTAGAGGCTCCAGGAAATGTAGACAATGGATATCAATAGATTCGTTGAACATGAATGTGTGAAACTCTGCAGGAGTCTACAGAGTAAGAGCATACAAATAAGATCAATGAAACCCTCCTTGCATATAAAGTTGAAAGCAAATCAGAAGAGGACAAAAATAATGTCTCGTGCTATTTTGCATAATGTTAAGAGTCATTTAAATATTGCAGTACTTTACAGTCTTCCAATCTAGGGCATCATTTATTGAAATAGTTGCACTTCTATTGGAAAGAAAACAAAGCAAACGCTAGTTGTTATTCCAGATCTAACAATACCAAGTATTTCTATTTTCTTTCTGCTTCAACGTACTCATCTAAATCCATGCACTCTGTCTTTTTTCTCCTTAGAGGGACTGGTTGGAAATTAAGATGACACACCACATACTGTAGGTGCTAGACACAATATCACATAGGCAATTGTATTTGCAAATAAAAATAAAGATTTGGTGCAAATATGCAATCTAACACAGTTTCTCCACTTCATGTATTTTGATTAGTGCATATCTTTGCAAGTCACTTTGATGAAAGCAATTCTCACTTTATATTCTAAACCAGAAATTGCTTCAGAAATCAGATGAGGTTCCAAAATAGAAATGGAACTGTACCCAAGGGTGAGTACACCTCGTATGTGCAAATGAAACTGGAACAAAAAGAAAACACTGAAATCTATGAGCTGACACTCTTTCTGTAAGATTTGATTTTACTTAGAGTCTTAAGCCAGTGTGACAAACAATTTTCAATTCAAATGTTCTAATAATAACTGGAAACAACTCCATATTAAAAATTATAGAATACTTTCTTTCATATTGATTTCAGCAAGTACCTAAAGGTTTGGTTGTATTGAGATGAGATTCGTACTGAGAGTGCTAAGGAGAGGGCCATCAGGACATCAAAACCTTTCATGTTCTTATCAAGCTCCTTTGCTGACAGTCTTTTCAGTTTGAGAAAGAAATGACAGATTTTACATCTTACATTATCCAAAACAGTTGTACTGTCCCATATCCCCAACCAGCTGCCAGTGAGGAGAACGCTAAGCTGACATTTTCTGCAACTCGGCAGCGGATACATACATATGATGGAAGCACTTCTGATGATGGTTTCTAAAAAGATGCCCAGAGAAACTGTTGAAGATAAACTCCCGAAGAAAGTTGAAGCACTAATAAGACATTCTGTGATGCCCGTTTGAAACCAGGGAGGAAGAAAATGTACTACTGCTGAAGATGGCACTTTACAACATCAATAATAAAGGTGGTGTAATATTTGTTTGCAATCTGCACAAGGCCTTACACCCCAAAATATGAAGGCAATGTAGTATTTTAAAAAGTTGTATCGTAGGTAGGGCTTGGCTGAAAAATAAAAACAATGTGATTGCGGTTACGACTAAAGTGCAATACAGTTTGGTTTACCAATAATTACAACAAATCAGGTGCTTTTATGCAGAACTTTTTTGGTGTTTTTTTAAGGAATTAAGTCCAAAAAACAAGTGACGTCACTCATGAAAGTCTCCCAGAGATTATAAAAGAAATATTGATATGATTTTCTAAATTGTTTAATCTGGACACAGATGGTGACCTTTTTTTTTTTTGTTTTTTACAAATTAAACAAAACGATAGAAAGTCTAGGGGGAAATAATAACGGAACGTTTTGATGAACAATTGGATGATTTAACAGGAAATTAGTAAATTATGTAGATTTAGCCTGTAAACAAGGTTGTATAAAATATGTGGCCCGGGGCCTTAACAACTGTGACAAAGGATAATGATGACATTTGTAGCCAATAAAAGTAAATGTCATTCTCAATTTTGCCATGTACGGATCAACTCCTTCAGAAATTTTTTTTTTAGATGAAAACGCAACATGGAGATAAAGATCTAGCCAGAGGACCAATGATGCTGCAGTGAGCAAAATCCACCTTATAGCGAGCAAAATTAAATCAGGTATGAGGGTGAATTTCACATTGTGTTTAAAACAAGACAATGTGGCTGTTCTTCATGTACAGTGCTTTAATGTCCCATATACAGAACTACAAACATCTCTGGTTGTCAAACTAGCTTCATTTATTTGAGGAAGTACCTTTGGAGGAGCATAGTTGTGAATTAAAAAGGCAAGAGAATCCAAAATCATGCTTGCAGCACCAATTATTTGAATATAATGAAGATTCTTACACTAAAAGTGCTTAATCAACGACTCTAAAAATGTGATTTATTTAAGTTTGGTATTACTTCACACAGAACAATTAATTTTTGAAATGGCACACAATGACGAGACACTTCGTCCCACTAGAGATCAATAACCAGTAATTGTTTAATTTCAACATTACAATCTACTGTAGTTCAGGAGAAGAAAAACAAAGTCATTCAGTACACAGTTAAAATCAAGTTAATTTACCTTTTGTGCAAAACTGTGAGGCTGCACCTTGGAGATTACTTTGAGACAAAGAGACTTGTCTCTAAGTAATTCCGGGAGGTAGACAATGGGACCACAAATTAGCCTGAATCATTTAATCAATGGAGAGTGAAATGTGACAAAACACATGCCCAGGAAGAGATCCGGTGCATTATCAAGCACACAAATTAGTCATGACTCCATACAAATTGTAATAATTGACATTTTCAAAATGTAAAAGTTTAATGTATTGAAACAAATGAAGGCATGCCTTGGCCATTACTCTGTAAAGAAGTAAAAAAAAACAAAACAAAACATGGCTTTGCAGAAGGAAAGATTTATCTAATAAACTTTTTAAATGGATCTTCTGTTTGTTATCTTGCAAAAAAGACTTGTTGAGAATTGTCATCAAATGGACAATATGGACATTTCAATAAAGACCAGTATTTCCTGGTGTACTGAATATAATAAAGACTGAAAACTACATGCTATGCCTATATTGTGATAGAGATACCGTCAAGGTCAGCGAGAACAAGCGAATCAAAAGTAACACAGATTGAGAACAACTGTATTTGTGCTGATTAACAAATTGGCCATATTGTGTATGTATGTTAAATAGTAAATTGTTGTGTGCAGAGCTAGAGTATTTTATAGAGTGTTTATAGGCATAGGTATAAATGAAGAAGCAAATAATATAGAATAGATGGATCCCTTATATTATCTCAAACATGTAATAAGCCGAAGTAACTAAAAAATACCATAAATCACTTATTGAGTGAATATCAAGCCCTATCCACTTGAAATAAAAAGCTTTATTTCAAATAAAAGAAATAAAAAAAAAAAAAACAATTTTCTGTGGGTCACACAGTGTTGCAGTGATTAGCTGATTCAAGTCCAGAGGTAACCTTATCGGGGAGGATTTCAAACATCTTGGGGTGTTTCTTTTGAATGATGAGAGGAGGAGGGACTGTGTGATCTGCTGTAGTTTCAGACACACAACCACAACCGGACTGTTATGGTGAATAATGTGATGAGCTTCGCCTGTGGTCATGAACTTTGGGTCATGACCAAAAGATGAGGTCGTGGATACACAAAGCTGAAATGAGTCTTCGCCACAGGGTGGCCGGCGTCACTGCTCATGATAGAGTGAGGAGCTCAACCTACAGGGAGAGACAAAGTCAAGCTCCCTCGGCCATGGCGAGATGAGACAATTAAGGTGGTTGGGGAGTCTGATTATGACCCCCCCCCCTGGTAATCTTCAATTAGAGGTCTACCAGGCATGTCCAACTAAAAGGAGGCCCTGGGGTTGGCATAACTGGAGAGATATTTTCATATATTTCCACCAGGGTAGTCAGAGGAAGATGTCTGAGCTTCTTTGCTCTTCATACATCCAGCATGACCTCACCGTCACTAATTGTCATTCATAATACTGGCAAAGTGAGCGCGATTTATGTTCTCAGAATGACATAAAAGGGGATGGGACCTCTGGATTTCACTAGCAATTGAACAATTTCTGAATGAAAAAAAGAGGAAGACCAACATTCAACAAAAAAAACTACTCCTTAGTGTGAGCTGAATGAGATTGTGAATTTAGAGTTAATTGCGTGGGTTTTATTCTCAACACTTGGGATTTGGTGGCTCCACTGTACTTAGGATTCATTAATTTGATGTGTTTTATCTGGTCTGCTGGTGAGGTAGCTTTCATCCCTGTGAGGGGGGTAAATCTCATCCCTCCCCTTTGCGCTAATAATTCAGAAGAAATGGGAACCCTAGATCAAGGAGGAGGTATAGTAGATCTCTGCATCCTCCAGTAGTCACACTTGAGCCCTGTTAACGCGACATTTAAATGAAAATCGGAAACTGTTGCTATAATTTAGATGTCATTTTACACAATGGTGTGCAGAGCCACTGACAGCACAACTTTTTGAAAACTGCTCTCAAGGTGGAACTTTTCTAAAAGGTTTTAGCTCCATCTCCGTGGAAACTGAAGGGAAAATCAACTTTTCTGAAAGACTGCTCCTGTTCTCTGCACGCACGTGTGTGGTTTCATAGCATTACGTTTGTTCCCTTTTTAAGGAAACAAACGTCGTTTAAAAAACTTTTCTTTAATAAAAACGCAATAACGATGCATTTTCACTTGAAACGCTGGTAAACAGAGCCTCAGATGACATATAAATGCAGAAAGCAATACATATAGCAAAATAAACTTGGTATGTTAGTGTATAACCTGGAATTTAGAGACTGGAGGACAAAAAGGAAAGTATGTTTAACCTCTATGAAGAACATATACCATTTGGTCAGTATCCTCATTTTACAAAGCTGTTAACACAACTTAAATTTGCAACGTGTTTAAAAGGCCTGAACATTTGGACTGTGGAGGAGGTAAGAAAATCCATTGGGAACGAAGAGTGACAAAACTGGAACAGAGATTCATATTAATTAAGTAAAATGTGAAAGACAGTTCGACGTGAATAGCAACCATGTCCATGACCTTTTGTTCAGTAACACAACACCCATCAGCTGCAGCTCCCTGATCTCCTGTTTTCAGTTTATTCTTAAACATGTCTCACTAAAGAAATATACACGTCCAGTGTGAAGTGTTACTGAATGCTTTCCCCAGTCAAAAACCACTGAATACTGATTATTCAATTGTGTTTTATATTGCATTGAAGCAGACAGTTTTATTCCTTTTCCGAATGAAAACGTTTTACAAAATATGCATCAAATACACAAATACATTTTTGACAATACATTATCGTACATCTGTTTCAACTGAAATCTCTCAGTTTGATTAGACTATTAAGATAATTGAATTTAAGAACGGAAGAAGTAAGTAGTGCAGCAACTGCTCCAGGCAATAAAAAAAAAAAAAAAAAACCCAGAAATCAAGCATTTAACGGGTTCCTGCTTCCACATCTTGACTGGCAGTATTTTAGGGATTCATGGGTTACTACGTTGTTCTTTCTTCTGTGACAGACAGTCGTTATGACGGGAAACTGTAGCTTCTGGAGAGAGCTCCCCGCACACCCCCATGACTTTTGAGCAGAACTGAAATTTAGATGTCAATGTAAAAAAAGAAAAAGAAAGAGAGATTTGTGGGCTTATTTTTCCAAGTCTCATTCATTCCGAATCTTTAAATATATGACTGTTAATCCCACACGTCCTTCTTAATCAGGCGTGTTTATGTTGATGTTGGACATTTATTGCAGTTTGTTAAATATATTTGGACATTTTGGCCAGTTATATCAAGTCGATAGATAGAATTCGTTCAGAAAATACATTGTTACTTGAAAACATGAATAAAGCCAGAGATCTGGCTTGCCCCGATAAGGGCCAGGTAATATGCATGAGAGACAAAATGTCTTGGTTTAAGAAGTTCAGTATCCTTTTACAAGAGCCCACGCAAGTCTGAAGTGACTTTTACCTTTATGCATATCCTGGTCAAGCTTTATAAGTGAAATCTGCAGGACAGGACGAACAAGAAAAACTTGGCAGCATGCGCAGAATGGCAGGTAATGTGACGCACAACAACAGCCTTCAATTTGTTGTCTAATTTTACTCTTAAAAAGAATGTGCTTTACACAAGATGGTTTTACCAAGTAGAGATTTTAGTTCATGATGTTATTCTGTAAATGTCTGTATTTCATATTTGTGCATGAATCTCCAGTCCTCCAACAGAGTGCATGGACTCTTTTGCTCTGGCATTCTCTTCTCGTCACCGGCATGGTGCTGGACTGTAAAGAAGAGCAGAACAGCCTTACGCGTTGCCCTTCAATCTCGCAAGAGAAACTTCTCGACCGAGTCATCCATCACGCCGAGCTCATCTACAGAGTCTCAGAAGAGTCATGTTCTTTATTTGTGAGTAATCCTGATCATCACCCTAAAACTATTTTGGCTTTGGATAAATACTGCTTAGTAACATCCCCGTGCGGAATAGCATCAGGTGAACTAAATCACTTCTCACCACAGCAGAAAGTTGTGTTCTTTTTCCACACTGTGGTGGGAAACTGAGAGGACTCAATTGGAAAGCAATAGAAGCATGCAGAGTGGGAGAGCATCTTATTCCCTTTTCCTAGAATTTGAAATGTGAAATCAGCATTGTACAAAGCCGCACAGTAGAAACGGCCATGAAGGGAGGCAAAAGTAACAGCCATAAATCTGTGTCTGAAAAGAAGTACAACATTGATGTCTCGATTTGTGAGAAAACAGGATCTTCTAAAGAGGAATCCGTGTAGCTTCATGTCAGTAGTAAAAACACTCTGTTCATTTATAGTTGTAGCAGTGGGCTTTTTCAAAGAACAATGCAAAATGTATTTGTTGTATATTCTCACAAAAGGTGGACCAAAAATGCTTATGCACAACTTAGTTGTTTTAGATTCTTGCATGATTGTCAGCTTAATAAGCACAGAGTTTCAAAGAGATGTTTTTCCTCTTGTAAGCCAAAATGTGTTAATAAATAAAAAGAGTGGTGTGATACAAATATGATAATGATATGCTCCAACAATGAAAGCACAGGTTGTTCAGCCTGTTGAATTCCCCGCAGTTTGTGGTTAGAGAGTCAAAACGCTGTTTGAATTGACACGATGTAGAGCTTGTTACTGAGAGTGTGCTGCATGGGGTCTAGAGATGACGGAGAACAAAATGTGTCTCTGCTACGTCTCCAGTGGCAAAGACAGGCAAAGCTTTTGTCGTTGTTTTCCTGATGTCTTTTTGAACAAAGCTTCTCAGATCAGTTAGAGAAGTCTACTGTGACGCCGCTCTCCTTTTCTGTAGAAAACGTCTTTAAGGATTAAGACGGGAGTGAAGACATTTAATAAATGATAATAATAATGTGGCCTGAAACCAACAGAGTTCAGGAGGTAAATGTGAACACTGCAGCTTACGTGACTGAATATAAAGGACAGACTAAACTCTTTTTTTTTTTCTTCCATGGACTATAGGAGGAGATGTTCATCCCATTCCCTCTACGCCTCCAGACTAACCAGGCTGGCTATGCATGCATCACCAATGCTTTACCCATCCCCAGCTCCAGGAGTGAGATCCAACAGATATCTGTGAGCTCATAGTCTCTGATCACTACAGACTTTGTTATCTTCTTTGTCAGAGCTTTGATCTAACTAGTTGAAAACGGCAGGTATGTGTGTTTGTGAGCACCTTTGATTTCACGCGTCAACAGAAGCTTTTTGCTAACACAGACAGCAAGCGTTTGCATGTGAATACCAATGAAATGAGCATACATTCTATTGGGTGTGTGTCATTTTTCCTGTGTTTGCGAGGATTTCACAGAATTAATAATTGTTGTACTGCATGTATATGTATGGATACATTTGTAGGATCAGTGATGATGTGAATGTATTACTGGTTGCACCTCCGTGTGCAATTGAAAGTCCCTTCTTTGTACGACTTGCCCTTGTCAGACACTGAATTATGTAAGGTTTGCAGTAATTACTCTGACGTGGTTTGGACTACTAATTAGAAAGGGAGAGAGAGCCTTTTAAGGAAAAGGTCAGCTTGGTTTGTAGGACAGGCACCAGATTGAGCCATTCAGGAAAAGGCCCTTTGAAGAGTGATTCCATGAGATAGCGCCCCATCATATGAAGAGCAGAGCAGTGAGCTTATTCAAGATTCATGTTTAGCAATATTGAAAGAGATAGTTAAACACAAGGTATTTCTTTAATTTTACTGCCCGTTATCCTGGAACATCATCCGCAATTCAGTTTCATAGTATAAGTATATGGTGGTCATTTGGTCTGGCATTACAGTCTTTTCAGGCCATTAAAGAGGCTCAAATGTTTGACCTGTGACGCTCTAAATTTGTGTTATAGAAAGCTTCATGACTAATGTGTTGCTGATTAAATGTCAAGGCTGTTAACCACTACCGTTGATTTCCAAAACACTTGGCTATGTTGTGTATCTCAGAAAATATTCATGTATTGCATAGAAAAAAACCCAACTTATGTTCGTTATATGTGATGTTACAGTAGTAGATGAATGGTAGGGTTACTTCTGTTAGCAAAGTGAAATGGGTACAGTGTCTATTTTGCATTTAAAAAATATTGAAAATGTGACGAAGACTAATTTAAAAGACCAACCTACAAAACATTTCATTTAAAACTAAAAGGCTAAATAGCACGCATTTGATTACACTTCTATTGGTTATCAATCTCAAAGTTAATCACATGATTTTTATCTTGATGCATTAGACTTTGCAGCACCACTTTATTTGAAGTTCAAACATATATTTGATCCATTTTATCCCTCCCTTTAGTAAAACAATTCAGCAGAAGTAGTAGTGCAGAAGTATATTTTCCCCCCAGGAAAGTTGTTCCAGAATCCATGTATTACAAAGTCTACAAAGAAAGAATACCCTAGGATTCTCCGGTATACTGTCCACTGAAAAGTTACCTTCTAAGATTCTTGCACTCACATTAAAATTGTTTTAATTCACAGCTTTTTTTTTTTCCTTTCAGCAGAGAGCGATACACTTATGATAGGACACAAAAAATAATGTTATTTTCATAAACAGCTAAGGACCAATTCACTGGAATACATAAGCCTATATATAACACTGGTATATGGTGCTTCTTTTTTTCATTGTTTAATCACTTTGTATGCATTCGATCACTGACTTCTATCTACCCGTGTGCTCTGCAGGACAAATGGTTACTCCACTCTGTGCTGATGCTGGTCCAATCCTGGATTGAGCCATTGGTGTACCTGCAGACCACACTCGATCGCTATGACAACGCCCCTGAGATGTTGCTCAATAAGACAAAGTGGGTCTCTGAGAAACTTATCAGCCTGGAGCAAGGGGTGGTGGTTCTCATTAAGAAGGTGGGTTTAATTACAATTCTGCATTAAGGTTATTGTGCACAACTTATTACAGATTTCCAATTTGGGATAATAACAATTATGTGTTCGAAAAACAAAGTAAAAACCCCAATCAGATTCTGCATTCTCTGCATGGATTGTATTTTTTAGATAATGTCTGCTAGTTTCGTCTTCTTGGATTAGCATTGTGTAAATTTGTTCTCACTGTTTCTCATGTCTCGTAATGTTAACATGCAGATGTTGGATGAAGGATCTCTGGCCACAACGAACAGCGAACAAGGCTTGTTCCAGTATGATGCACAGCCAGAAATGATGGAATCTGTGATTAGAGACTACAACTTACTCAGCTGCTTCACCAAGGATGCTCATAAAATGGAGTCTTTCCTCAAGCTTCTCAAATGTCGTCAAACTGACAAATACAACTGTGCATAGAACATAGGGCATAGTGTTTGAATAATACAGTGTTTTAGCTTTACATGAATTCCTAAGGTTGGTAGCATGCACTTAAAGATATGACCATGCCTCGGGCCATTCAGCCTTGCTTGTAATGCAGCACATTCCTTATTGATTGTTTTGGAACACCTTCACACAAAACTAAGTAGGTGTAATGCCGAGCCGCTTCTTCAACATACTGCGCACACACGCACACGCGCACGCACACACAGAGACACACACATTCCCAGCATAGTCGTTTTAACCTGACAAAGGCAACAGAGGGCAAACTCCCAAAAGATCATTTGTGTGTCAAGCTGTCAGAAAAATCTGCATATCCAGCTATTGATTTCCACTTTCTTTGTTCTGAAGCACAGTTTGTATTCCTTGCTGGCTCTCGCAGTGTTTTGATTATTCCCACGGCCCCAAGAGTATTCACCGAGACTCCCTTGATAAATGGAGTTACGTTTCACTTCTGCATTAGTGAAATGAAACACTTTCACTGGAGACAGGACTCAAACGGAAAGCAATCACTATTTGAAAAGAGACGCTTGATTGGTGAAAGAAAGTGTGTGGAAGAGGGAAATAATAGCTCAAACAACAGCCTCAACTCTTAAAGGAAACAAATTATTCTATTCAAAAATGTGGCGAATGTCTCTGGATTTATATTTCATTTATTACATGCAATCAATTTGTCTGACTTAATCTAAACAAAAGTTCCCTTGTGTGAATATATGAAGCCCAGTGTGCTGAGGAAACGTTTTTCGAGCAAACTGCTGTAAATTCATAAAGCAAATAAAGCAAGAATTAAAAATATGTGTGTGTGTATTGTCGTGAGAACGTGTTATCGTGCACATGAAACCCATATTTCAAAAAAGGAATGGGGTTATGTGTAAAATGTATTCAAAATTGTCGAAGGCATTTCACAACTTAATAAAAAATGATATCTCATTTTGATACTGAGGGCAGCAGCACATTAAAATTACTGGTACATTTAAAACATAGTAAAAACACAATACCATAAACCACGCTTGGAAACTTCACAATAAGTCAGGGCGTTGTACAGAAGGCGGATGTCTTTTTAACCCACTCACTTATATTCAATCAAATACCCCTCATATGTTTTCAACCCCCCCACCCCACAACACAAGA
>OMNM01037691.1:0-11921 GCA_900302745.1 Parablennius parvicornis | reverse complement strand
GGGGGGGGGGGGGGTTCCTCAGGACTTGAGCTTGAAATGAAATATGCTTCTGTCACACTGCATATGACTTTAACGTTTTTCTGCAATTTGAAACGCAAAAGAAGATGCTGATATAAACTTTTTAAATAGAAAATTATTTCTTTCGTGTTTTGTTTTTATAATTGTTTATTCACAACACTGATGCTTGTTGTTTTTCTCTCTAAAGGCATGAATCAGCGAAATGGTACAGATGTGGATGCAGCCAACGCCATGAAGGTGTTCGCGAAGTTTGGTTATAAAGTGAAAGTTTACAACGACCAGACAGTCGACCAATTGAAGCAGGTTTTAGTTGCTGGTAAGTGTGATGGAAAACTGACTTATCTAACAAATGGATACTAACTTGCTGGTCAATTTCATAATCTGTGTTCTTCATCTTCTTTTTTTTTTTCTTTCAAGCTTCAAAGGACGATCACAGCTCCTCGGCCTCGTTCATCTGCGTCCTGCTGAGTCACGGAGACGAGGGCGTGTTCTTTGGTACCGACGGCTCCATCGAGCTCAAGTACCTGACTTCGCTTTTTCGAGGCGACCGCTGCAAGTCGCTGGCAGGAAAACCCAAACTCTTCTTCATCCAGGTATTGTGCCAGCTTGTCTTTAAGAGGTTTACGTTGGGCTCTGCTGAACCGTCTAACCTGCGGACAAACTTTATGAACTAGGCCTGCAGAGGCACTGATCTGGACGGCGGCATTGAAACGGACAGCGGAGACGACGGTCCAACCAGGATCCCTGTGGAGGCCGACTTCCTGTACGCCTTCTCCACGGCTCCAGGTACGTCTAGAAAACGCATGTCTCTATTGTACTTTATGTAATAACGGTGCAATATGTAATAATGCAATACATTTTCAACTCATTATGAAATAACGCTGCATTTTGCAGTATTCTACATTATGTAATAATAATACAATTTGTTATAATGTAATTTTTTTTTGTGTTTTTATGCTTGTATCAACTATAATAATTACACAACATAATGCAGATAACATGTGTTTTGCGAAATTTCAGTGCAGCCACAATTTTAGTGTCAGAAATAATTGAGTGCAGCTTTAGTTTCTGGCTTGTAAACACATTCTCCATTATAATGAATAAAGTTACATTTGGTTTAGGCTTCAGCAATAAAACATCCTACTAGTTTAAAAAAAAAAAACCTAATTAAGCTGGAAAGCTAAATGTTATTCTGATGGTGTGATGGCTTTTCTAAATAAAGCATCAATTTTGATGATTTATTACATAATGTACCAAATTATTACATTTTCTTAAAAAACAAAGTAGAGCATTTTGTAATAACTGTTGCAATATCTATCAAGTTATTACACAATGCAGCACAGTTTATTTAAAAAAATGCAGCAGATTACATATTGTGGTGTTATTACATAACGAGTTGAAAATGTATTATATTATTGCATATCACACTATTATTATTATTAGTATATTGCACATTACTTTATACCAGCATTATTTTGTTATTTTGTAATAACTGTTACTTGTAACAAGTTATTACAAAATGTGGCAAAGCTTATTACATATTGAGTTAAAAATGTATTGCATTATTACATAATGCATTCAAGAATTTTATTTTAAAAAGCATCGTTTTTACTGAGTTAAAATGATATTACATTTTCACGAATTGCAACGTTGGCGTTGACGTCATTCCGCTCTGCGTCCAGGCTACTACTCGTGGAGGAATACGATGTCGGGGTCCTGGTTCATCCAGTCTCTGTGTGAAATGATCAGCAAGCATGGGAAAGAGCTGGAGCTCCTGCACGTCATGACTCGAGTGAACCACAAGGTGGCGGTAGAGTTTGAGTCTGTCTCCAATTCACCAGGCTTTCATGCAAAGAAGCAAATCCCCTGCATTGTGTCAATGCTGACCAAAGAGATGTATTTCACTCCTTAAGGTCGTTCTCCTAAAGGGAAGAAATCCACTTTAGGAAAATCTGCCCTAAAAAGGCAAAAATATTTTAGTTTACAGTCAATAGCTCTTGAAAGCTTTGTTGGGAAAACACATTTCATAAGATTTGCATTATAAGGTTCTTTCTGTGTATTTCTGGTTCAGATACCTTTTTTTTTTTTTTCAAGATCATGGCAAGGTTTCCTCTTTTTATATAACCACATTTAACCTTTTTTAAAAAGGTTATTTTTCAATCTGCAGGTAGTTCCAATAACGGACATTCTACTTTCACGCTCACAGCTATTACCAGGTAGATGCCTCTTTACTGTTTACACAATCCACATTTCAGGGAAATGCTCTCGGAGCCAGTGTGATGGAAACACGCTTTCTGTCGTCTCCTCATGAAATCATAGACGGGCTCGCCGCCGCCCAGCCCGCTGCTCCCAGTGGTTTAATGTACCTTCTCTGTCCGAGCAAAGTGTCCATGTGTTATTTAAGAGATCATGTCTTTATTTTTTTTTTTCTTGACTTGTACTGCTGAAACCTAATCGATTATTTGCTGAAACGAATGAAGCAAAAGTTTCACCTCAAGTTTTGTGAGGATTTCGTGTAGCACATTCTGGAGAATCCTGTGGGCAGGTTTTTTTTTTTTTGTTTTGATGGTCAGGTTTGATTTTTTTTGTAGTACTTTCTTTTTATCATCATGGCTTTCTGTGAGAGGAGTGTCACTGTATCACGGGCTTCATGACATGCATGAGTGAAGTCCGAGTTATTCACGTAAACGTTTAGCAGTGGATAAATGGCTGGATTAACATCCTCGGAAAAATCTGCATTACAAATGTAGTTAAAATGTGATACCAGCTTTTTTTTTTTGTATAAGGAGTGAATTTTTAATATCTGGGTGCTTTTTTTTAAAGTGTGTCGTCCAAATCAGGAGCTGGAAGCCTTAACTTTTGGCTTAATTCAAGAGGATGTGCCTTTTTTCTTGGGAGAAAGTGACACCAGAATAGATTAAGATGAGTTGTGAGGGGAAATAAACAAATTGACGATGTTGTTTTTCAACATTCATCTAAAGGAGAAATGGATTTTTCTCCCTGAGCAACAGATAAAACAATCAGACATTATTGTAACCTGAATAATGAAAATTTCTCTTGTGCGTATAATTCAATGACTCTGAGCCTCAACCAAGTCGGACTTTATATGTGTGTGTGTGCATATCATCTGCATAGAGGAAGTTGAAAGGAAAAACAAAGCACAATTTGTGTTGTTTACAGTAAAAGCTGTATTTGTTACACGTGCTTTCCAGAAACATCCTTCGTTGCTGATTTGTTCGACAATCTTGTTTTTAAGCCATAAGCATTTTGTGGTAACTAGGGCTGGCTTTTTGTGATGTCACTGTTTTGTGAGCAGCTACACTGAGATTGATGTGATGCTTCTTTTTATTTTCCTCTTGAAAAAATAAAGACCACTTTGCTTTTTTGATGTGAAACTTGTTTTGTTTTTGTGGATCGTAGTTTAGAACATAATTAAACTGGCTCTAATTATTAATAAAGTAACGATAACAAACACAGTAACGCATCTACTTGTGTAAACAAGGGGGATTGGTCCACCTTTGGCCTGCCTGGAGGTGAGAAGAACAGGACCACGTCCGATTGCTTTGCTTGCCAAAATCTAAACCTGCGTTCAGGCTCTGAGTACAGAAAGTCAAAGCTGAGACTTCAGCGGTGCAAAGTCTTCAAAAAATTATAAATCTATGTGACAGTTTAATGGAAAAGCTGCATCTCGTAGTCATGTGTTCTGTGAACGAAGGAAGGGAGAGAAAGATGAACTGACTGAATCAAACATCATTTTTTCTCAGCTGACGGGAAAAACACGATTCAGTCTCTGTCGGCCATTAGCTCAGAAAGTGTTGCTTTTTGTTATTTAGTCGTCCCTCACCTGAGTGTGCACTTTCTGGGGCTGATTTTATCCGTTCCTCCCCGTGGAGGGTATTTTCCAAACGGCCGCCGTGTAGCCCCACCGACCTGGCTGACCTGTTTTTTTTTTTTTTCGATGATCCCTCTTTGAACTATATTCTCAGTCTCTCCCAGTTTTACGATGAGAACATTGAAATTGCGGATTTCTACCATGAACTTGGTGGTTCCTCACGATTACATAAGTTGTGCACTTCATTAGAAGTTGTTTGAAACTCTGATGTTAATCCACTCAAACAGAATCACCTCATACATTCAAACATCTTGTATGCCTTGATTTTCTGTCAAAAGAATATAACCCTTGGTTCACCTCCCCTTGGATATCACGTGTGTTAATTAAGGCTATATGTTAAAAAAAGAAAAAAAAAGAAACTGTTCAATAATGTAAGTGCAGCAGGGCTGTCATCACTCAGGCTTCAGTGGTGAAACTATAACTCGCATACAGCACATGCTGTACATTCTGTACTGTCTGTATATTCACTGTACAAATATTCACCCCTTTTACTGTCCTGGGAGAATAGTTACAACTGTATAATGGTATTGGAAGCTTTTCATAATATATTTGACAACAAACAACGTCACCTCACAAGAATAAAAAAAAAAACGCAAATGCATAAAATAGTATCAACTGTAGTCAAACAATAAAACAATAGTGAGTGTGTGGGGGGTTGTTGAACAGACTTAAACAGAGCTGGAAGATTAAGACCAGATTTACAGCGATATTGATTGTTGTATTGTTTTGTTAATTGAAATTCTGATAAATAGTTAAACACACGAAGAGCAGACTTTGGCCCCTCGGTGGAGAGTGCTGCGGTTTCCGAGGCGCTCTTGAACGCAGCACAGCTCTCGCCTCTCTGCTGCTGTTTCCAGTCAGTCAGTTGATCAGTGGAGGAGAGGAGGAGAACTAGTGGCTGCAGAGGACGATATCTGCTGCTGATTTACATGCTTTTTTACATGGAGCACCTTCATTTACATTTCACACGACCAGGCTGTAAATGTATTCCCACCTGGTGGATTTCTTTAGATGTCTAAGTTCTGCTGGCACTTTTATTTTTCCAGCAGAGCAGTGACAGACGCAGTTGGTGGAAAAAAAAAAAACAACTTGTGAAATAACTTAATTTTCCACGTGGATAAACTTTGTCTGGATGGAGAAATGTCTCCCCATCGCCCCGCACTCCCTGGCTCTGGTGCTGTCGCAGCAATCCGGGGAGGATGAAGCAGGAGACCCCTCGCCTTCGTCATCATCATCATCACCATCATCATCATCATCGTCATCCTCATCATCCTCAACGGTGAAGTTGCGGCGCCGCATCGGGTTCGAGGTCTTCGCCAGTTTCAAAGCCGTCAACATGCAGCATTTCTGGAACAAGGCGCTGACACACGCGCTGTCCGAGGTGTTCTTCCTGGGTTGGATCGACGAGCACGTGCTGCTCATCCAGGGGGAGGAGGCGCATCTCCAGGTGCTGCGGAACGGCTGGACGCGGCGGACCCTCAAGCCTCCGCGGGGCTTCCGCATCAAGTGCATAGGTGGGTTAATGTGGCCTGACAGGTGTGGACAGCAGACACAAAGACACTCGGAAAGTTCTGCAGGGCGGAGAGTGGATCCTCCTCTGGGGTGTTCTGTTGTTTGGAAACTGCTCTGTGTTTTGGGATACAGTGTTTGTTGTTTATGTTTGTGTCGATCAGACTTTAGTGTTCAGGATGGGAAACACAGGAGAGACACAACGAAACGCTCACCCTCTTTAAAAGCAGTATTGTTAGAGGGAGTAAAAAACTGAACTTGATCACTTGAACTCATGCAAATGAGTTTCTTTGTTTTTTATAATCATCACTACACAAGTCCCGTATTATGACCTGGTTGTAGAGTGACACTCACTGCAGCTTTAGTTTGAATTGAATTGGGGGTGTTTCTATGTGGAGTTTGCACATTCTCCATGTGCAACACACGATCCACAATCTTGTGTTGGATGTGATCGATCACAATAAAGACCTATTGGTGAAAATGTTCCACTTTTCACAACAGTCAGTCTCGTTAGATTTCAGACCTGGTCTGGATTTAACAATGACTATATTGCTTCATCTCATTGTATATACTCCTGTATATGCATTACTTAGTAAGAAAAAAAACCCACCAAGTGATAACTGGTAGCTCACATCAGCTGGTTTGTGCTTGTTGTACGCAGTTATTTGACAGTTTATCCACCTTGTCAACTCAACATCAACGAGTGAAAAACACAAAAGACGACGTTAGAGTGCCTGCAGCAGTTCAACGAGGACATTTTGTTTAAATATCTGCACACAACAGGACTGATGACCCGAATATAATATAGGTGAAGAATAGCTGATGGTGGAATCCAGACAATAGCAGTAATGTAATATTATGGATACCCACTGACAGAAAGAAATACGTGTCCTCACATTAAGAAAACCCAGAAAAGACTGAACCTCATCATTAAAGCATTAGTGTTTCCCTAAAAGCTCATGTTGAATGTTTCACGTAGTTCTTGTTCTTTTTTTTCTTTTCTTTTTTTTTAACTGCTTCTTTTCACAAACCCTATATTTAGATGACAAATACTGCAGAATAGTATTTAACTGTTATTGCTCCGTCGTTCTTGTTTTTAATCAGGAGTTCAAAAACTTTTAGAGGATGTTGTGTGTCAGTGTTTTGCTGCTGGCGGAAGCCCGAAACCAGTCGCAGCTCGCCGAAGGAGAGAAAATTAGGGGAGTTCAGGCATCGTCTCACCTCCTAACCTTCAGCTGCAAACTGACTCAGTCAGACCGAGGAGCCGGTGCTGAGGCTCAGATCTACTGCAGATCTACTGCAGATCTACTGCAGATCTACTGAAGCTCAAAGTTCCTAAACGTTCACTCCTCTTCTCCTGACAAAGCCAGAACTCATGCATGTGCTCAGACAGGTCTGAAGAGTTTGTCAGCAACTTTAACCACAGCGCCCATCGTCCCACTGCCCTCCCTGTGTGTGTGTGTGTGTGTGTGTGTGTGTGTGTGTGTGTGTGTGTGTGTGTGTGTGTGTGTGTGTGTGTGTGTGTGTGTGTGTGTGTGTGTGTGTGTGTGTGTGTTTGTGGGAAAATGGCAGAGAGAGGCGTGCAGCATGTCAGACTGTCTTTATTTACTGTATGTGTGTTTCACTATAGAAACTCTTCCATTGGATCAGCTGTGTCTTCAGTGACTCCGTCACACTGCAGCCGGGAAAATAGAAAAAGGGTTTCGGTGCAGCGGAGAAGATTTATGGAAGCTTTAAAACTGCTTCTTTAGGGCTTTTCTCTGCTTGTCCTTTTGGGGTATTTATTGCGTCCGACTGTGTCTAAAGGTGTAAAAATGTGCATTTTTCTTGCAGTTTGAAGAGTTAACGGGGAACACAGCAGGGGTTCGCACTCTTTTTGCAATCGAAGGGGCGGAGTCACCTCCAACTAGCAAACTGATTTATGTTTATGTAACATTGACTTTATAGGAAAACAACCAGACAAGAAGACGTCGATCTGAATATTTTAACAAACTGACCATCAAATGAGGATTCCTGCACAGAAAGCCATCACCTGACTGAAGTCCACATTTCTTCCAGACTTTTTTTTTTCTAACGGTGAGGTGATCCCAGGCCCCTCATTACTATTCAGGTATTCTCTTCACACTGTCCACTCAGCAGCAAATAACAATCACTCGCTAGTGGAAAGTTTCAGCCACTGAAAAGCAAAACATTTTCCCCTCGAACAGAGAATAAATAAGACTCTTACATAATGCTAATGCTGGTCCATGTCCAAGCTCGTACTTTATTAACATGCTTAAGAACTGCAGGCTGCGATCGCATGTTTAAATGACTGGACGTCGCTGCAAGAAGTCCCATCAGGTTGTTTTACAGACACTTGGTTTTAGTCACTTTATGCAGGTTCCCTGTTTAAACACACACACTATTTGGATTTCTTATTGTTGTGGACTATTTAAAATCTTTGCATTAGGAATGTTCTTCTGTGCGGGGCGACATGATTCCTGTCCAGGGACTCACGAGGGCTGGTTGTGTCTCTGACTTGTTTCTGTGTCTTGAGGGTCAAAGGCGACGCCAGCGTCTCATTGATACGACTGAAACAAACACAGATAAGCCCTGGAATGTTTGTCTTACAGCTAATAACTCACCAGACTCAACAATGCCTCAGCTAACAGACGTGAACTTAACGTTGATGATTTTTGATTTGGAGATATACTAATGTGGATATTTTTCATTGTGAGAGACTATGTTCACTATTTTAGACATGGACATGAACTCCCAGTGGCACCAATGCTGTGCCCTTCTGTCCTCACTTTTAGTGAGTAACTCATTTATTAAGCAGCTAAGTTAAACTTGGTTTTATTTAGCTGCTTCATAAATCACTCGTGAAAACCTCACACACAAACTGTTGAAAAGGTTCTACGCTCTTATGATATCTGATTAATGACGATGAGTTACAAAATGTTTTAATATAGGATTTTTTATAAAGGACAAATGGCTTCATTAGATATGAATACAAATGAAAATACCAGGAAAAATATGAAAACCTTCGAATTCATTGGGATAAAATACATGTTGTTTTAGGTTGAGACAGTTGAATAGACTATTATAGTGGCAAGTTTAATGATAAAACAACGAAATAGCAATGTAGAAAGAGAAATCCTCACTTTTGTGGTCAACTAGTTTCATTTCATTTAAAACCAAAACTCTGCACTTCACTGGACTTTTTCTTTATCCTTCCATGATCCACAGTAAAATATAATCCATATCTTGTATTTTGCATTGGACACTGTGTTTCACTTTGCTCAGAACAGAAGTGTAGATTATACCCGGGCATATGATATGTAACAACAAAGTAAAGTTTAGTCTATATCGTAAGTACAGTTACATTTTTGAGAACGTGATTCAAAGTGAGGTTGGTATTCAGTCTGTAGGAGGTGTGTTTGTAACAGTGGGGGCACAGAGCAAAAACACTCCAGCTGCCTTCTACCAATCAGGCGGCAGACATGCTAGATTGGGGGTAATTTCTTGTTTCTTGGCTCTTCAGCTTTAACAAGCTGTAATTCATGTGCATTATGGTGGCTTAGATGTGTTTGAATTGAATCGCAGCAGTCCAGACAGGACGTAACAGAACCAGGGGTGCTGGTCTCTACTTTGTTGGATGGAGACTTAAATTCATTTGCGATGGCAGATTATCCTCCAAAATGTCTGAGAATGTCTGATTAAAGCCCTGAGTCAAGTATCAGCTGGATTAATACATTCACGCAGAAGTTGTGGATTTTTCAGCTGTGTGGAAACAATAACAGGCAATTCAATCTGATTAACTGGGGAGGGAACTTGGTATCCGTTGGCCGCCTGTAAACAATGGACTGGGAGGAGTGAGTGCTGGTAAGGAAGGAAAAGTGCAGCGTTTGTTCAGGAAAACTCTGCTCTGCTGCTCCAGCCGAGCCCCCGCTGGAAGGAAGGGGAGGGTCTCCGCAGAGAATCAGGGGAAATGTTTGACGCAGCTGAGAGACGTGTCGACATATATCTTAATGTCAGATCAGGATGTGTAGTGTCATCCGTTGTGACATAAACTCTTTGCCGTGTCTGGCCTGGAGCGTTTTCTTGTATTGTCCTCATTGTGCCACTGGGGGGCAGAGTGCTGGCAAAAATGTTTGTAAGGAAGTTGGTGGAGGAAGAAACAGGCCACAAGTCTGATACAAGGGCTTGCATCACTTACTAACTGTGATGAAAGAACTGCAAGAAATACATTGGAGCCATTATGAATAAGGCAGACAGTGCTTATATCTGTTTTGTGTTGCTTATTATCCTGTAAGCAGATTTCTATGAATTGGGTTTTATTGGCATCACAATTAGCTGTGTTTCTTCGTACGACACGCTGTGCCCATTTAATTATGCTTTAAACTTTCGTTTCCAGATTCACTGACAAATGACCCAAATGTACCTTTTACGTAACTCAATAAGTATTGGACACAATTCACAGCTTCCCGATGGACTGTGGCTCTTTCCGAACTAGATCACTTGCAGTAATCACGACATGTCATGAAAAAGAAAAAAATTCTGTTCACACACATACATTCTTCTGACAGGATTATTTGTACTGTACATATTCTGTGATTTTCCCAGCTATGAATTCAGAGACGGCTTACAGTTATATATTACAAGTTAAGCAATGTGTACTTGAGAACAGATCTTTGCTCTAATATAACAATCAGTCCATGCAAACCTAGTTTGTGGGATTTTCCCACATTTTACCCATATTTCTAATGTCCTTCTGTTTGAATATTTTCCTGTAAGAATTCTATATTTCTTCCTCACTTTAAAAATATACCTGAAACAACATGGGCTGTAAAGCGTTTTTGGGCGATTTGCGTGATCTATCAATTGCATTGCGCAAATAATGGATTCGTTATTTTCACAAAGATCCTTCGATCGCACTGCTTGACATCGATTGCGCTGCCTAATCCTAAACACTACTGTGAATGTTTGGCCATTTAAATGTAATTTGTAAAGCAGTTGGATGTGCATGAGCCGCCTGTACTGCATGTAACAACAATGGTCGGAAACAAAAAACTAAATATTCTCAATTTTTCTCAATTGAAATTATGTTAAATCAAACCGCACAATAGAGTCTGCTGATGGCTTTAGCGTTAATACATTCTTTTGTGTCTTTTTTTTTTTTTTTCTTTTTCCAACCAATGCTTGAGCAACCGGCCAGTACGTGCGCTAATAAAGGATCATCATTTGCGCAGTGCACCCGTCACCCAAAAATGGACATTATCACTGTGAGGATGCTGACAGGCCATCATTAGCATCAGCCTGGTACAACCGGACACAACAAATAATCACATTGTTGTCTTTGAAATGTCAGAAAAAAACAGCAATGTAAGTTTTTGAAAGATATCTTTGATACCTTGTTTTAACCGAATTCTTGTCTTTTACTAAATCAAATTCCCATCTCGTCCTGTCCATGTATTGAAGTGTCTCTGGGCAAGTTTCTGATGTTGTTAATGGACAAATGTGACTGATGTTGTGACGGGTGTTGCGACTGCTGAAGTAGTAAAATCCGCTCTGCAACTAAAGACAATTTACAATTCAAACAAGTTTTATTTTCCTGAGATTATCCTGCAAGTCTCTTTTCAGCTGTTAATGTATTATATTCCATCCCATTCTGGTGTATGTGCCACTCTGTATTTGGTGTTTGTGTGTTCGGGGCAGCAGTTTCACGTGCTGAAGGGATGCGGGAGTGTTTCCCGACCACAGGACATGCAGTCGGTCCTCGTCTTGTCTGCCGTCTATTTTGGGTAACTGGCTCTTTAAGGGAACAGCACTCAAAGGTAACAGCTATGAGATCATCGGCTTGCGTCGTCATGGCAACAAAGGCTGTTGCAGCACTACTGAGAAATAAAATGGCTGGCGTGGTGTCGCTCTCACTCCTCCTCCTCCTCCTCCTCCTCCCCCTCCTCCTTTCTTTTTGGTATCAGTGAACTGGAGCAGATTGGTTGTGACACCGTCCTCCCTCCGCCCGTGCCCCGTCTTGCCCTCTCACTTTGCTCCTTATTCTGCCCCTCCAACCATCCATTCACACTCCACACATGTGAGTCAGCAGCAGTCTGCCACTCTGGACATGATTAAGGTGATGCTCTTAGTTTTCTTTCTCTAATTTTTCAGCTCTTGAAGTTACCGAATCAACCGGTGGGAACCACTGATGTGAGAGGCACAAATCCTGAAGTGACTATCTGGCTTCTGTGTTGCAGTGTCACAGTCAGGTGAAACACATGAGAAAAATAAAAAATAGGAAGGGTGGTGGTTTAAGGGCCCCTCATCCTCCACAGACAGCTTCACAGAGAGGGTGAGGGTGGGAATTTAGATTCCGGGTTTCTGCCTTTGACCAGGACATCATCTGAGGACGGGACTATTTTGTGTTATTTTCTTTCTTGTGTTTTTTGAGCTGTTGATATTTGCTCTCCTCTCTGCCTTATGCATGTCCTCGATCTCTCCCTCTCCCCCCCCCCTCTCTCTC
>OMNM01037685.1:0-19983 GCA_900302745.1 Parablennius parvicornis | reverse complement strand
AACATCAGTAATTGTACCCATTCTGCAGAACACGACAGTAAAAGCTACTGCAAGTTTCAAAGAAAAATAAGAAAGAAAGAAAAAAACTAATAGATTAAACCACTTCTAGTGTAGCTCTGTCTGCCACCTGATGTTTTATTCAGCAATGAGTTCAGTTCACTCCTCTTCTCTATAATGATTTATATAGGGCCCGCTTGAACAAATGAGGATTTTTTTTTTTTTTCCCCCCCCTCCTCAATGCAAAGACTAAGACAGAAGGAGGAGAGGGCTATTTGCAATTTGGAACATCAATAAAAATGCAAATAGTGGGAAACCATTTCTCAGCTGTGACAATGGAGGCGTTGTCATTGCGGCGCCCAAAGACAGCGAGACGGATGGACCCACCCGAGTCCACAACCTAGAATTCTTTATCTTTAAACTGAAAACACTCAGACTTCGAGAAGAGAGGGAGGGTTTATTTCTCATTGCAAGCTCTGCTTTTCCCTGGGAAAAAAAAAAAAAAAAATTATACGTTTTTGTACTCCATGGCAGTGACTCTTGCTGCAGGAGAGCGGATGTTTAGTTAACCTCGTGGTGGAGGTGTCAGGGTTGAGGAAAAGAGCAGGCCAAGGTCTGTCAATCAATCAGAGCTCGGAGATATCTCCAAGAAAAAGAAAAAAAAAAAAATCTTCTTGAAGGACTGGTTTGCTGAAAAAGACAAGCTCACAGCGGGAACATTGCAGAGCAAAAAGAAGCAACATTTCGAGGGTGAAAATGGCTCACTTGTCAAAACCTGTACTGGCCATGCACGTCAGAGTAAGACTGTATAGGTTCAATCAATAACAGTTCAATTACCCATTTATTTATTTTGACAGAATACATTTTCATTTGTATGTGGCACATAATGCCACAAAAAACCCCCACGGAAATTTGGTTCAAATTTGAGTTTGATTGCATTTTGCACCATCATTTCTTGAGCTTCAGCCACCAGATCAAATCCCACATTTTCAGTGCAGGAAATCGTCTGACAACATAAACAGAAATTTATCATGGTTGCACAAGATAACTGAGAATATGACTACATAATCGCTGAGTTAGTCACCAGTAAAGAATTTTGCAGTCACACATGCACATTTTGACAATGTATTTTTGAACATCGTTGTTACATTTCAACTGACAGCTTGTGCATCAATCTATCATTGATGAAAAAAGTAAAATAACATATATGTCTAAACATAAAAAAAAAAAAAATCAAGAATAAAAGGCATTAATTCAAGAAGACTTACAATGACTAGAAACACAACTAATAAAGAAACACATGAATAGTTTTACAATAAAATCTCAAACTATTTCTCAAAACCTGCTGGATCATTAGTTTCTCCAGTTTCTTATTCGCTGAATTCACAGGGTCACTTTCATCAATCAGATTGAATTGTTTCCAGTTGGACGATAAGATCGCCACGTTTACATGAACACTGAATAAACTAATTGGAATAATGAGCCAGTTTATATGCACCAAGATGTGAACCGATTAATTTCATTGGATCAAAACCCATAATGCTTTTCACTGACAAACATACACAACCGTTGAAACAAAGCTGTCATAAGCTGATCACACAGGTGACACTTCCCATCCCTGTCCTGCAAAGCTCAACATCATCAGTACCCAAACACACACTTCACAAAGAGATGTGTAAATCCATGTCATTTGCAAGCAGAAAACTTCTTTATGACAGGGTTGTCCAACTTTGTCCTGCATCTTCGTTTCCTTTAAACTCTCAGACCCTCAAGAGCGTTTCCCTTCTGAGGCTTTGTTGAAGTCTGGATCAAAGGGGGAAATCAATCCTCCATCAATGTCTCCATGATTCAAAAATTATCCTCCGTTTTTCCCTTTCTGACGCAGAGACAAAAGTCATTTTTAATTGATATTTCTTCTTCAGCAAACGTTCCTAAAACGGGGTCCGGAATATCACAGGGAGGCCTAAGGATGTGCCTGCCCTGAGGCGGTTGAAATGTTTACTTGCACCTGTCGAATAAGACATTTTTCAATCATTTAAAGCAAGTCTGGAAAACGTCCCCTCACTTTAATTTGTGGGCACGTGCTCTTGTATGCGTTGGTGTCCAACAGGCTTCACTTTAATGTTTGGCCAAATCAGTGATCTAAGAAGGGGTTGAAAGCTTTTTCTCAAAGACGGCCTCGCCCTGTTGGAAATCACTGCTCCAGAGATAGGTAGCTTTTGAAAAAGGTAGAATTTTAACAAATAAAATCCACTTTTTTTTTTCTTGCATAAACATTATTGATGTAATCGGGATGTGTTGTCACAACTCCAACTGGGAAAGTCTGCTTGAGACTTATAAAGTAATGTTAGTTTAAATATTAAGATAAGCCAAGGATAAAAAAAATCTATAAGCAACAGCTGTCTTTTGTGGTGGGGGGATTATCCAGGAATAAAAAAAAAAGGGAAAAAAACAAAAGGTTGTTTTTTCTTCTTTTGCCAGCAATCAAGGAACCATTGTTCAGAAAATATGTGAAGCCTTGCAAGTTGCAAAATAGGAGAAAAGCAAGCACGCAGTGTGTTTCAGCCGTTGTTATCTTTGGCACAAGCGAAGCCCATCGACATCAGCCACACAATCCATCAGTCACTCAGCGAGCCCTCTCACTCCGACAACGGCCCGCGAGATTTCACCTGTGGCACATATGGCAAAATAAACAAACTCATTACTTTTTACAATAGAGACGCCGCATCAGCTTCTGGGGGCGAAAGCGAGCAGCTGCCTGGGAACAGCGGGACTTTCAGGCAGACGCGTTAAAACGCATGTGAAGTCAATGTGAGTTTTTCCTTTTCCCTGACTTGGGCGTTTCTATGCTGGCTGATTCTCCCCCTGAGTAGAGTAAGTGCACAGGTAAGCGTCCGGCTTATTGGTCGAGACTGAGATGGAAGAAATTCTTGATCAGCTCTGACGCACAGGCCAATGATTTTTTTTTTTTTTTTTTCCTTGTGTGTGTGACTTTGCAAACAGAGAGGCGAACGTGGTTGTTTCTGTGCGTGCAGACACACACAAAACAAACGCACACACATACACACTCGCTCCGTACCTCTCACTGAGATCAAACGGTAAATATCAACCTTCAGGTGCAAAGGTTCCCCCACTTATCCTGTTATTCTAAACCACCTGTCTACAAAGTTCCCAATGTTTTTTTTTTTTGTTTTTTTTTCTGAATACTATGTTCCTCAGCAGCTTAGCAGACATTAACTACAACAATGTCACGCCTCGAACATCATCTCCGAAAGCTTGCGTTGCTCTCGACAGGGGAACCTTCGAAAACCTCAGAGCTTATTTTGACCTTCGGCAGAGTTTAGAGATTACATAGAAACTTGTTCTTTGACACAGATTTTGCAGCTTTTTTCCTTGTTTATCTAATCATGTCCTCCTTTCGCTCATCGGCTTGCGTTTGCGTGCGTCTGCATGCGTGTTCTGTATATGCAGATACAATGTGCACACACTGCATATGCATAAGCTACGAATCCTGTGAGGATACCACCTTGCTGTTGTCACAACTGTGTGTGAGAAAGAGTGTGAGTACTCGCCGGTTGGCAGTAATGCAGCAGAGTTTAAACAGAGTGAATGATCACTCTGTTTATAAGGATTTGATTGCAACCCAGAAACCAGGCCACATTCTCCGTCTGTCAGCTGCCAGCGAGCAGCCTGGCGTCAACATTTTATTCCCTGAAACTCTGCCTTTCTTCTTCCTCCTTCCCCCTCCCGTCCTCTTCCCCAATTCTTTTCCCCAATCCTCTGTGTTTCTCATCAAATTTATTTATTTGTTGCTTCCTCTCCCTCCCGTTCTTGTGCTGTATGTGTTGTGATTTCCCTGGGAACCCGGCAGCGGCAGCAGCAGTAGACGCCCACCTTCCCCCATTCAAAAACATCGACGCGGTGCTTTAATACACACACACAAAAAAAAAACTGTGCATATATTCAGCGTAATTAAGTATGCACATTCATGCAGACGCACATGATTGCTCTGTGGGGGATACCTGGGAATTACAACATCTGCGTATAATAATTTAAATATTTGTTTACTTTGAGCACGCAGGTCCTCAGAATGCGGCAACAGAAGTTTATGAAACCAAATTAATTGTGTGCCAGTTCCCACGAGACACTTAAAACACACCGCGCATCACAATCTGGTACGGAAGATCAGAGTGTTAGTCCCCTCTGACCTGGAGGAATGCTTTCCAACCGGGTGTATGTGCTCGAATGCAGCAGTAAACCATGTGTGCGTGTGCGTTTGTGTGAGTCGGGATGTGTCTTTTGTTGGCACCAAGCTGTTGTTGCATGGGGTGATTCAATTGTGTTTCACATCCGCAGATGCTCCAAAGTTTCTGAAATTACAAATGGCGAATATCCGTCTTTGTGCTGTTTAGTTCAACATGTGTAGTCATAGTCAATGAAACTCTCGCTGAGAGGGAATTCTCAAAATACGTCAAACAAAGCACAAGTTTGATTAAATGTCAATCGTGAATTATGAAGCAAACACGAAGGAGGTGTTACATTAGAAGGAGGCTTCTTTTATTGCAGATACTATACAACAATACAAGATTGCAAACAGTCGGTGGAGATCTTAATCCGTATTCTTAAGTACCAACGCTTTCAATACATTTGAAAAAAAAAAGAGAAATTATTACTCTCTGATGGAAACAATTTCACACATCTTTTTCTTATAATAAACCAAACAAAACCGCTGACAATAATAGATTTTTGAAACCTCTTCCTCTGCGTCTATTAATACTACAATTATTTTTCCTGCTTCTTCTGCTGCTGCTTTTTTCGACAAAGAGTTACTTTTGTTCTTTAAAATAATCTCCTGCTTGGTTTCTTTTTCTTTTGCATATATTTTCGATCATGTTTAGTTTAAATTCTGCTGTGTAGCTTTTTTTCTGTTTGGTGGCGTGGTGCTCGCGCTGTCAGTAAACTACTGTAGCAATGGAGAGTTTTTTGGATGTGCTGTAGCAGATTTCTGTCACCAAACAGCGACATCTAGTGGTGAATTTTATTGTATAAGTCGCTTCTGAATATAAGTGATATGATGCCGAAAAGACTAAAACAAAAGACTTAAAGTCTAGGAAATACGGTAGTTATTCATATATTTTTGTGTGAAATAGTTGCATTTTTCTTCCTTATTTAAAATGTTGACATTATGTCTTTTGAATTTGCTACATTTACTGCAAATAACAATGAATTTGCGACATACTGTGCAGCCTCACTGTGCACACCGAAAAAAAAATGAATGTGCAAAACAGTTGTACAGAATGGTTTTCATTTGATTCCTAGTTTTGTTTTGAGCTCATACTGGGCTGCTAGAGGGGCCGTGCAATGCGCAGGTCTTTTCAACACCAAAAACTGCGTCCTGAAAGTTCCTGCCTTGGAAAGCTGAACCCCGAGTATCGTTGCTGTGAGGCGACACGCGCAAGCCGCGGCAGCAGCGAGCCTACGTCGGCATCAGGACGTGGCTTTTGTTCTGCAGTCAAGACTGTTTATAATGCACTAATGATTCACAGAGGGGCCGTTGGTTTATTATTATTCATTCCATTTAGACTGAAATCTGTTTTGATGTTTTTGAAGGATAATTACGATCAAAAGAAGAAAGAAACATTTTTAAGCTAAACCAAAACACCTGTTTCAAATGTGAAGACGGAAGTGCTGACATTTTTGTCAGAAACTGTTGTTTCGACGCAAACTGGCAACTCTAGGAGAGGTCTGTAAGAAAAAAATTATTTCACAGCTTCACTTGTTGGTTTTTTTTGTTTTTTTTCCTCATTGCCTGTCAACAAAGCAGCTGCCTATGTGCAAATAAGCAAAGTCTCACCTCTTCTGGTGACAACGAGGAAACTCTCATGAGACTCAAACGTTACGACGCTACATATAACAACAGACATTAAGCTGATACGGGTTAACAGCCGAATGTGGAGTACCAACTCAAATCAGTTGACTGTTTGACCCCTTGAACGCCTCGACATGATTGCTTTAACTCTGTAAGTTGAAAACCCAGAATTCAACATAAGTATCAATTATTCTGTTTCCACATGCTCTGGAGGTGGAATAACTGTAACATGTTGACAGTTTTCCAAAGACATACATGCAGTTTAATCATGATGATAAAGAAAAATAGGTTTTACTCCGAGGCTTACCGAGACACTATAGATGGATGCATGAATAGATATTTAGCACAGATTGAGAGCATAGCAAGCGTACATAGATGGCATAGATAAAAGTAAAGCTCAATAACTATGGTGTGATTCCCTCTTCTCAATATATCCCTGTTCTATGACAGCATGCTTGGATAGTATAAAGAGAGATGGCATAATAATTTGATAGCATAGTTAAATAACAATCATAGACAGAAATCAATTAGATAAATAATAGATTGCTAACGTGGATACATAGCCAATAGGTACATGGCATGAATAGAAATAAAGCCATTCTTCCTCTTCCTTTGTAATGTATGTCCAAATATAATGCTGGTTCATCCTTCAACAAGAACATATTCAAATTGAAAATCCAAGTTGAAGCAGAGACGTCCACTAGTTTAACAAGAGTCAAATGTTTTAACTTATAACACACGATGTCGTTAAAAAAAAAAAAAAAAAGATTTCTTCATGGCTCATATTTGTTTTAGTGTGTGTGTTCGTGTTTGTCTGTCTGTCTACAAGTGCTCCCATGTGATTTTGGACACACAGACGGCACTTCCACAGGTTTCATGCTACATATTCACCCCCAACGAGTTGAGCAACAAAAGACAGAGGAACACACAGGGGCTTATCATCCACTCCTACAGAGCCAGAAATAGTCCTGCATCCCTTCTCTGCTGTCTCAACACAGCATTGATATACGAGTTAGCTGTGATGTGTGAGGTTAAGTACAAAGACAGTTGATGCTGTCGGCGGCTCGTGGTGGGCGAGGGGGTGCCGGGTGGGCAGGTATGCGGAGAGGGAGAGGTTAGGAGAGTGGGTGTCCTAAATGATTCATGCAAGCTACTCCCAGAACGGCTGCTGCTGTACTCCTCATCAGCAGTGGGATATGATAGCGCGGCGTCTCTTGATGTAAAGAGTTTTTTTTTTTTTCACTGCGCCCATGCTGGAGGGTTCAAAGTTATCGATTTGGCCAGAGAGTTCACCCGGAGTAGGTGTTCCAGATACCTGGCCCACCGGCCAATTTTATTTTTACTCCGGCGGTCGGACCATCCGTCTGCCCGCGCAGTGGGATATCACAAAGGGAAGCACTGACTCCTTCTCCGTTCTTATTCATCAGCATTGTTTCCCCCACCTCTGCCGTCCTTTCCTGCTCTTGTGCTCCCTGCGAACGCCTTCCAAGGCCATGCATGGCGCCAGATAAAGAATGACAGAGTTGGGTACACAGGGAAGGCTGGCAGGATCACTGTTTATGGACGTTTGAGCCCAGTCTCTGAGAAAGGTAATTTCACGCTTGGCGGCACTGACTCCAGTCCCAACGTTGTCCCTGTGATTAATTAGGCTTTTTAAACGAACAAACCAGGAGCCAGGTGAAGATGTTAATTATCCCACCGTTATGCAGATAGAATATAGGCCTGAGTCTGCAGCACCACTTAGCACATACATACACACAGGAGCATGCACTCGCAGAGAAGTCTGTATGAAAAAAGACGAGGCGAAAAGAAGGAGACTTCTCAAATCATTTGCAACGTCAGTGCTGTTACATCTGTCTGAGTAAACTAGGTTCACCTTTAAAACTCCCTGCGAGCATCTTTACATCATTAGAAAAATAGGCGACACGGCTCCGACTTAAACAACATCAGTAATGATCCAAACTCACAACAAAAGTGCCATCTTGGAGCCATCCGGAGAAACAAACAAGCATTTTTCTAACAGCCTTGAAACCTGAATCATCCACTCACAGTCATCCGTATTATATAACCGCAAGAGATATAGAGGCTATGTATAGACTGGGATGTGTGCGTGCGTGCGTATTTGTGTGATATTTTTTTTTTTTTTCAAACAATTACATTTTGCAGGGCTTCTCTTATGGATTTTCTTTTAATCTGGAATCAATTGCTCCATGTTAGTTTGGTGAAAACCACCAACTTTGCTTGGAGTTGAAAGCAGCTTAATCATTTCCCCACAGTCAAATAAATATACGTTTGAGCCCAATGATTGCTTGAGTTTTTCTTTGTCCTGTACTGGATTTTTTGATCCGGGGTGAACCCTGGATCAGTCCATACAGAAGATGGTTAAACTGATGTTTCCAATTTCCAAATCAAATCATGGAGCATCTTTAAGATTTGAATATGAAGGAGGGGAAAAAAAGGAGAAGACTAAATAAATAAAATCTGCAGATGGTGTGTTCACTCTTTAGATCAAGTTGGATGAAGGGAAACCGAAGCTGCTGTTTGTATGCATGTTCTCATTTGTCCAAGTGGGACGTGTCACGTGACCTCCCATCCTCATCTCCCAACACATGTTACCTCGTCCGTTTGACCTGATTCCATTGCTTTCAGATCCGCCCGTGACAACTGCTGCAGTTGTGTGGTTCATTTCTGGAAGTTTGCACCCTTCCATTTAAACCCTGCGGCAGACCAAACAGTTGGATTGAGTCTCGCAAATTAAACTTTTGTGCCGTTTGAATAAAGCCTGATTGAATTGTGAAGGCAGCCTGGACCAAAGACCTCTAAATGAGCCAATTACAGTGTGGAGGGTCTTCTGAAGGTCTGAAGGTCTTCCGAATCATCTTTAAAGAGCAATATTCACAACTTCCTGCCACAGTTTTGACTTTTAAACATTCTGAAGAATCCATAACAGTGTGGTTAGTGGATAGCAGTGTAATGGTTGTCGGTTCAAATCCTGGCCATGTGGAGATTGCAGGTTGATTGGTGACTCTGAATTGTCTGCAGATGTGAATGTGTGTCTGTGTTTGTTTGTGTGTGTGAGACTCTGGTTTTCTGCGTTTGCTCTGTGGTGGAGAAGCAAGCTGTCCAGTGTGTATCCTGCCTTCACTCAGCTGGGGTTTGCTCCTGCACCCCGCGACCCTGAACTGGACAGAGCGATATAAAAGGTAGATGAATGAATATTTTAAAGACAAATAGTGAATTTTCAGCTAATAAAGCTATCAGTTTATATTTGTATTTCGTTGTATTTACCTCTGCACACGGCACTGACGCAGTGACACTTGTCAGGGGATATAAGTCACAACAGCTGTGGAGTTTATCTTTTGTTGATATACTTTTATTAAAGCCGGACCACAAAAGTTCTGGCCAAACCGATAGAGGGGAACGGGCCAACATCGGTTGAATTGTGCCCCAATAAAAGTGTTTTGATGTTTCCTGGCTACATAAAAACAGCCACACTTTTGGTACCTCTCACTCGCACGTAGCTATCTATTCTCTTTTTGTGTTTGCAACTTTCAACAGTACTACATCACACAGACAGGCCACACAGCCCCTGCAGGGTGTGAGTATCGGACATCTTCTAAAAGTTGCAGTCAATACAGCCGACGTAAGATGTGTCAGCCGTCGACGTCTTCAATGTCAAATAAGTTATCTCTTGTACAAGAATTTAACTTGCGCCCATTCATTTAATATTATTTCAGGTATTGCATTTCCTACCTGTCACATTCTTACTGAACATTTCACGTTCTCCTGCTGGGTTTCTTTTTTTTTTTTTTTTTTTTTTTTTTTTTAATACTTGCTTCAAACCGAGTTTGTGAAATGAATCACCAAGTCAACCGTATGACTCTCTGTGTGTAAAATGTCAAATCGCACTATGGCGTTTTGACATTAAAGAAAAATAACCTTGAACCTAAAAGTCTAACGTGAGTCATGATGTGGCAGAGCTCAAACTTTACAGAAAACAGCAACTTTGGAGCCGTGCTTCCCAACTTGAGTTATGAAATTGTTCGGTACCTCATTTTCACACCTCTGAGACTTTTTTTTTGTTTGTTTGTTTTTTTTCCCCCAAACACCAGGAGCAGCTGTGCCTCGAACATTTTGTAAAATTTACTCTTGCACAAAAAACCATCATGGCCGTCCACCAAATCAGAGTTTGGCCGGGTCAGAAAATACTGGACTCAGGCCGCATATGCATCATTTAGACTTCACCTTCGCAAAGTGTCCCTTCACAACAGGCGTCTCTTAAGACAGGCGATGCCAAAGATGAACTCCAACGCGGTGGAACGTCCGACCTTTCAGGAGGCCGAGTCCGACACGTGCCGGAACAGACCGAGTTCAAAAGGCGGTAGGCTGAACGCTCGCATGTTACGACCGACGGCTGACATACACAAGGAAGAGAAGAACCGGAGCTACTCTATCAATTTTTCTGGCAGCCTGTCAGAAAAGCCTCCCGCTTTACGAGGCCACAGTTTCTTTCAGTCGACATCCAGCTTCTCCTCACTCACGAAGCCCTTTACGCACCATTCATCTGTCGCCCTTAGAGTTTGCTTATATGAACCTACACGGGGTGCAAATTGCAAAGCTGTAACGCTTTGAAAAGGTTTTTTTTTCCCCTTTGTGCCGTTTTTAGACAGCATGAAAGGCTGACTGAGTTACAGCAAACTCACAACACTTGTTAGTCACACATACATACCTGCAGTCATATCCAATCTTTTTTTTCAAATTAGAAGCTGTTGTTTCAGTGGTAAATGTGTCAGACATTTAATGCACGCGCCTGCAAAAGACATTAAAAACATTTAAGGTTTGGAAAGATAATTTGGGAACAGTTTACATACAGTTACAGTTCACACGTATAATATTTTTTTTTAGGTGGTTTCAGTTTTGCTTAATTAAATGTTTGATTAAAGGACATGCAAATGATGCTGAAGCTGTTTTTTTTTTTTTTTTTTTTTTTTTTAAATAGGCTACTTTTAATTTGCTTCTCCAGTTAACTGACCCATGTACTAGGTTTTCACACAAGCTTGATTTAATTCCTTTTCTAATTCCAGCACTCCTCTATTAAATATCAGTCTAATCATTAAAAAATGATTAATTCTTTATATATAGATTGCAGTTTTCTCTCTCTCTGTGTCTCCCTCTCTCTTCCACACACACACACACACACACACACACACATTAAAGTTAATCTAATTTTGAATAATTTGATTTTAACTGAAGAATGTCATCAGAAGCGCGGGTTTCTTTGTAAAAATGTGTCATTGCTTTGCTTACAATATCAGTGAAATCACTTCGTATTTGACATTGCGCATTTATTATTTTCCTTTGTGCAGGTTTACTGCAGGGGAGTAGAACTTGAATCAATACCTCACAACTTAAAAAAAAAACAAAAAAAAAAACAACCCACAGCTCTAATGAGCAGGTTGTCTGATCTCGCCTCAATCAGTCCGACTGCATCTCCAAGAAAAGGGAATGTGGATCTTTTTTTAGAAAAAGCCAGAAACTTTATTTTATAGCACTTTTGTGCCAGCGATGAAAAGAAACAGAATTCATTTTGGGAGTGTGAAATTACCAAAACAACATGCGAAGACTGTTTATCCAGCCGTGTACAGTAGAGTGACCTTTCCAAACGAGTCCAGCTGGCGCTGGCGTGCGGCTTGAAGTGTGACTCGGCTTCTCTCAGTGTGAACCAGCAGCAAGCAGACATCAGACAGCCTATTAAAGACTCAATTAGATGTTCTGCGTATTGGATTCCTGTGGCTATCTGTCCTATTGAAATACCATTACAGAGAAACGGAGAGGAGGAAAATGAGAGATAAAGAGCAGAAGATAGAGACAAACACGCGCGCGCGCACACACACACACACACACACACACACACACACGGACAGGAGGAGATAGAAATAGAGAGACTGATAGAGACGCAGAGGGAGAGGCTAAATGAAGCGCCTCTGGCATCAAAGAATGATTAGAGCTCGGCCAATATAATGTGATCTCTCGCACACATAAGTTATGGCCTGGGTTTTTCTCATGTCGCGGTACAAAAGCTGACATTGCTGATAGCCGGCTGGTAATCCAGTAATGCACCGTAAGACTGATACGGGCGTTCAATTCAATAAGAGCCCTGCTGATTTGTTTTGTTGGCTGAAAACGAATTAGTGTCGCATGAAAAAAGCTCGTGCACGAGATGTGAAGGTGAAAAAAGTCAATTCATCCAACACTAAGTAAACATATGTATTCCCGGTGTGGAAATTTGATAAAGTTAAGGTTTTTTATTTTTATCACACCGTCTCACACTTACTTTGTCTCTATTTATGTCCCCTAAGTACCATCTGTCTTTAACTTTCCTGACTATTGTTGAACTGCAACTTCCATGCCGACTTTTTTTTAAAGCTGTTTTGCAACATACTGTAGATGTAATTGAAGTGTGGGCTTTTTCGTACTGCAAAACTAATTTTTTTTAGCTGATGTTTTTTTAAATCGTAGTGCTACATTATGTAGAACGCGTGTCCTTGATTCAGTGTTGCTGGGGTTGCAATGCTGTATTTGACCTTTTTGGAAGTTTCTCATGTTACTTGAGGAGCAAAAGGTGGAGCGGATCTTTTGCAATCTTCCATCGTTTGTTTCTTTCACATTTTCTGAAAGACCATTTGACCATTTTCATACTGAACTTTATTCTTAAAGAGATCGGTACTGGCCAACACAGGTTCAAATCATAAGAGACGAGCTGCCTTTTCTCTCTCCTCTACACAACTTGGGATTTCATCACATTGGTGACATCGTCACCGAGATAACAGGATTCAGTGAAGTAAATGAAATCTCTCTCATTGTCCAAACAATCACCTGCCAGCAATTTTTCTTTTTCCCGCGGATCAGCAGGAGCTCCCTCGTCTCCGTGGCTTGCAGGATCTGAGATATTGATGTTGAATCTTCAACACAATCTTCTTGCTCCTCGGTATCAGCTATGCCTCTGTTTAAAATGGTTGTAAGCTCTTCCTAATGGCGTGCATCAAAATATATGAATCACATTTTAATCGCATCTCAGTGTTTGATGCAAAAAGCAACAATCCTTGCAATTCAGACTGATTTCTAGTAAATGACCGACTCCAATATTGTATGCTGTTTAAATATAACACCCTAAATAACCTTTGCGTTTGCTGAGGTGTGCATGCTCGCAGCTCCATGTTTAGCAATGAGGTGATAAAAATTTTCATTGCTTTGATGACATGTAAACACTTTGTTATGCTCTCCTCCATGCTTCCACCCTAAAAATTCCTTAAAGTGACATTCTCCATTGACTGGGCCCAGTAACATGCCTCGGTCTGTTTCATAAATCCCACTGGATGCGACTGTTCCTGTGAAGTGTCTGAAGCAAAAGTCAATCAAGGTCAAAGCTCCATCTCCATGGTAACGGGGAAAATGCCACCTTTTTGAAATGCTGCTACTGCACACGTGCACCACAGCCATAGTAAACAGTTCTTCTGCACATGTGCGAGTAAGATGGACAATGACAACAATGGCAGCCTCCACAGTGTCAAACCTCCCGGTTCATATTCTCAAGGAAATTTGTGTTTTAATTTGGGAGGCAATCATAATAGCAATCCAACATAGTTGACAACGGCTCCATAAAGTAAACAACAGCTGCCCTGAATGAATACACAAAAGAAAATGATGAATTTACCAAATATGAACCCTAGTGTTTAAATCTGTCAAGGTAAATACGGAATATTGTTTGTATTTATTCATTTATCAAAATGTGCACTCAATTTAGTGTATATTGCACGGATTTGTTCTCCGTTCTTCCCCATTAAATCATCTCCTTTGTTCGTCACGTTGAAAGAAGCCTAATTACATCCACTGCGACTCACTGTTGTAGAACAATAAAGCTTGAAAAAGTTCAAGTGGGGACACAAAAGAAAACTCCGGCTCACACTTCCTAAGATCTTTCAACCTTTCCTCGCTATCTGCGTTGTGTTGCTCCGCTCCCCTCCTGCCCCCTGCTTTAACACATTAAGGCTTCCTTGTTCCTATAGCAACCCGTCCTCATCTCTCCATCAGGGTGTATATACATAGCCAGTCTCCGGGGTATTCGTTCTCCAGCCCAGCAGAGATATTAGCAATTATGTGCTTGTTAGGAGTGGGCTGGAGATAAGAAAGATGTGTCTTGTGTCTGATTACTTTAGCTCTGTGTTCCTGAGAGAGGCCTGGGAGTCCTCCGGGGGACGGTGCCAAACTGCCTTTGCCAGTTGCAGCCCTCCTGGAAATATTGCACTTCTGCCGCCTGTATTGGATTATTCATGCATGACATATTGAGTAAATGGGAATGTAGAGAGCTCTTATGTGAGGTAATAGTTGTGACCATTAGGCAACCTCCGCCCTCTTAATGTCTTTTTCCTCTCTTTTTAGACAGTTTAAACACACATTTATGTGAACTGATACTTCACGTGCTCTGCTGTGCTGCAAAAAGGAGGAATGGGAGTTTTGGTGTAAATCTTTGCTTGATGTGAATAGTGGGGTTTTTTTGTTTTTTTTCAACGTCTTTGGTAAATTCAAGGTCAGAATGTCACATGAGCGCGCTCACAGCAATCACACTCATGCCCATGTGCAGACACACATACATGCACTTTAACTATCAAAGCCTGCGCTATGTGCTGATGAGACAGGAGAATGAGAGCTGTATGTGCATCGTTAATGTAATTCCATCTCTCCAGATGGCCTCTTTTTTTTTTTTTTTTCTGCAAAAACAGATTTTTTTTTTTTCTATTTTATTCCCCCGTCTCCTCTCATCTGCTTCCCCTTTGCTCCTCCAGTCGTCTGCGTCCTATTGTTCTCTTCCTCTCTGGAGCCAATCCTTCACACTCTCTTTCCTCTGACTCAGTTTTCTTCCTGTATTACATTTGGAGCTTCACCTTTGCTTTTCCATTGCTCTCTGTCGGTATTCTTCCACAGTTTTTTTTCTTTTTTTTCTTGAGAGAGTCATTGCTCTCTTTCAGTCCCCCCTGCTTCTCTCCATCATGTGATCCTAAGCGGGGCTTATTATCATCAATCAATGGCGAAAGTTCTTACACAGCAACCCTGGCTCCAGCTGAGTATTCTGCAATGCTGATCGGCTCACTCAGGAACGTGTGGTGAAGCCCCCGCTCGGTCGTTATCTGTGTGGCTGTTTGATCAGTCAGATAGAGTGTGTGTCAGACATTACTGACTGACATGTTTCCTATGCTCAGGGCTTCCCTCCAGAGGCCCCGGCGATCAGAAAAGCTCATTTGATTGAACGGATGCTACGGAGCTCGGAGCACATGGGCCCAGCAGAGTGATAGCTGTGTTGATTATAATGCGCCGCAGCATGTGTCAAACACACCAGCGACACAGTGGGATGAATTCCAAAACCAAGGATGGTGCCTGGCCCCCTTTACCTGCTGCCCTTGAGCAAGCACCCGTGTCAGAACTCATTATCAGCGGAGCAGGAGAATCAACCGTGAGACGGGGGGTTTCTGTTCTCTGGCTCGCCGTCAAGAAGCACCATCAGGGGTTGTCGCGTCAAGGGTACAGTGAAAAGAGTTTTTCGTTTTGGACCGCAGCCATGCATCGGAATATTTGGTAGATGGGGGATTTGAGTATAGCTTTCCTTTGCACAGCAGAACAAGGTGGGCGATAAACCGAGGTTTGCCTCTTTTACTGCGCCTTGGCATTATGAGTCCAAAGATGTAATCTGGTTGTCATAAAAACTATATATTTATTTTTTAAAAAGGAAAGAAAAAATATTGAAAAAAAGAGACTCCTGTGGCTTTTTTTTTTTTTTATTATTTACCTCTGGAGGTTTCCAAAATAGGGCTTTCTTATTAAATCTGGAATGTGAGCCTTAACATCCCCGTAGAATTAACAACAATCTCCACAGTTCATGGGTGTTGCGTCATCTTGCTCTCTCATTCTGAATAAGCACAATAAAGTTTTAGAATTGAAGGCAGTTGCCAAATGTTTGAAGATTGTGACTTTTATCTGATGCTTTACCTAAAATATGGATACCCGCATAGCCATCTATGTCTAATCTGCGTTTTCTATGTCCAGATTTCCATCTGTTTTACAAAGTGACAGAAATTTGCGACGCCACCATGAATTCACAAGGGCACTGTTGACATGAAAAGAGAATAACACAAATGGGGGGGGGGTGCTGTAGAATATATCTCAAACGTATTGCAATAATAGGCACGCACAATATACATATCGTAAAAACTGAGCCATTATAATTCACATTTCCATGCAGTGTGCAGTCATGCTCTGTAAATTCAACATGACAGGATCTATCGCAATTAACTCACAAAACGAATCCAGCGAGCTAATGGTGGGGGAAATTAGTGTGCAAGAGAAAGAGCACTGTTATTTGAAGTCTCATACCAGAAAGATGCTAATGTTGATCACTGAAGTGCTTTTATTAGTTGCAAATCACATCACATGTCATAGGTTCATCTAATATCATGCAGCATTGGTTGTTGTTGATTCTCTTATTCTCCGTAAGAAATAATCCCACTTCTCTTGTTCTTGGTGTTTGGCTGGTTCTTTCATTGAGAGTGAGGTTCTCCGGTGGATTCCAATAAGATGGACACATGGAAATCTCGGTATGTGTTCACAGTTTTCCAACCATAAGTATTTGCTGCTTGTGTGCATGTAGAGCCTTTACCGAATGCATTTTCTTCTCATAACTAAACCTTGCCTCAGACATCCAGGAGTGTGTAGCTGACTCCTGACTTTCATTGCGTTTACTATTCACCCGCCATTCTGCGTTTCCTTCCCTCCAAGGAAACGCATAGACTAAGACAATGACTTTGTTCCTCCATTGAACAGAGCAGAGGTCTACTATTAATGCTTCCTCCACAATACCCCAACCCCCTTCCCCCTCCCCATAAATCAAATGTATTGTTCAAAATGTAAAAAAAAATCTTTGTAATCTAGACCTTCATCAGACCTCCGTGTCTGACCTCCTTTCGTTCCCTTTTGTTAGCTTTATTCGCCTCCAATTGCTTCCTGCGAGACTTCATTTCATACACTGTGCACAACTGTCAGACACTCCCTACACATTAATGCTGGAATTTACACTCTGTAGAGCCACAAGCGAAACACATTTATGTACTACTAATTTGGTTTTTCCGAATACGTGCAGGAGGAAAAAAAAAGGAAAAAAAGAAAAAAAAACTAAAGCTATATGGATTACAAGCAACATTTTTAGCAATCCAGAATATTTTAGTTCTTCATGCTGCGTGGGCTCAGCGAGGATTTGTGTCATTGTATTCAAGGAATAGTTCAACAATGTGCAGAAACTCATATTTCATTCCATTCATTTAATCCAAACAGAGAGAAATCTCCCATAATATACTTGTTTGATCAAAACAAAGGCTGGAGACTGGGATTTCTGAGGGTGACACAACTGGCAAAGTCAACAGGATGTCATCAATTTGCTTTAACCAACACGGAGTGTTTATTACCTTTAATGCTGCACGACAGCATTGAAAGGTTTTATTGAACTAATGAATTAGATGTTTGCAGAAAAAAGTACTGCAGTTGTCAAAATGAAAAAAAACTAGCCTAGAAAAAAAAACTCATTGTATTGTTCTCTAAAAAGTATTGTTCTCACTGTAATGAGCTGCAAAGCATTTCAGCTAAAGTACCTTGCTCATCTCAGCATTGACAATTTCCAGTATTCAGTACAACGATCTTGCAATATAATAAACACACAAGATGTATTTTGTTGCAAGCAGGGCAGCTTCATATTACCAACAGCAATGTTGTATATATGAATATGAATGAATGAAAATAAAACAAAGACACACTCTCCAGCAACAACACATCACTTATGAGCAACTCGATGCATAAATGCATGATCAGCGCTACCTTATGTAGTTCAAATTGAATATCAGAACGAGGTAGTTTTAGCTTGGCACGGCTGTTTACAACTGACAACGCTGGCATGATTCCACAAAGTGCTAATCTACTGAGATTACCCTTCTGGGGCTGAAGAAGATACACGGCAGTGAGCTGCAACTACTGAGGCAGAGACGTCTTGTTGATGCTACAGGTCAGAGGGGAATGGACACTGGGTTGAGATGAAAGAAAGGCACCTGTACCTCCAGTAACCACTGATAACGGTAAGGTTATGTGGGAGGGCATCGCTGAATGTGCAATGTAAAGCCTCCAAGCAGCGGGGTTGCAGGGGAGTGGACCACCACTGCCGGGTAATAACAGGAAACCGGAGTTACGGGGTCACTAAAAGTGAAAAATAGAAGATTGGAAAGATGTTGCCTGATTTGATGATTCTATTCGCAGCGAGGGACAGACGGTGACACAAACAACCTGGAAACATTAATTCGGCTGAACTTTCTTGATTCAATTTTGGCCCTTTGGTGGCACTTGTTTTTTGTCAACTCCACAGCTCGGCTGTGTATCGCTGCTGTTTTATACTTGTTCATCCCTTTTTTTTTTTTGCCAATCGTCTGATGGTTACTTCCAGCGAGCATAATTCGCCATGTCACAAAGCTCCGGTCATCTGAAACCGGCGTCTTGAACATGGCGATGCATTCATTAGTCGAAAATGGCTTTCACTGTCTCCAGGCCGCAGCCCAATAGAGCACCGTATGAGAGGTGTATAGGTCATTCACTCCAAATATAAGCGGCTAACAAGAAGCGGCAACTGTGCAATGTTGTCATGTCAGACTGAAAATAACTGAGGATTGTTACCAACACATTCTTCAATCTAAGGATGAACTATGAAGGCAGGTCTGAAGTCAAACGTAGGTCCAACCTGTGGCTGGAAAAGGTCAGCATAACGTTCATAGAAAAAGAAAAAAAACACATCCACATGTGCATTACCTGTGAACATGTGAGCGCGAGTAAACGCACACTCTGACACTAGATACACACACACACACACACACACACACAGTCGAAAGAAGCCAATCAGTGGAGTCTGTCATGGCTGACAGTGAAGCAGAGAGCCAGTCACGGCTCTCCCTGAGGCCAGATGAAAATATATGAGATGTACACTCAAAGTTCACTCTGAAATCCCCTTCGCTCGCTGTCACTCCACATGAGTCATCCCATCCTTCTACTTTTTTACTTTATTTCCCCCCCCTCAGACACACCTTTACATTTAAACACAAGCCCAGGCAGGCACATACGTACACGTTATGTTCGTATGCCTTCTCAGAGCATCCCGTTGACTTGTTCTCCTCTCACATAACAAACAAATCATCATCTCTAAACCCCGTACATAAATCTAACCTACAAACATGTAATCACCTAAGATAAAATAAAAAAATTACCGGTAACCATTTTTATTGTGATTATCTCAATATTTGTCCCCAAAGAAAATTTGGAGTCAAGTTGATGTCCCCACGAGTATAGAAGAACAAGAACACATGCAGCCTTGTTTCTCTATCGTCTAAGGACATTTATTTTCTGGAGACATTTATGAACCCCAACGACTTGTCTAATTCTAACACTATTTATCACCTTAAAATATGTCTTTGCTGGAAAATACAAGGATTTTCCTCGTGGGGGTCGCATGATTTGTCTCACACACACACACACAGACACACACACACACACACACACACATTCTCACTTGTTCCTGTGGTAGAATTCTTCTGAGCGAACACAGAAGAATCCATTGTATTTCCTGCACATCTTTCTTACTGTACCTGGAGACGCTCCTGCATGCCTGAGCCCTTTTTAATATTCTCTTTCTCTTTCCTGGCTGTCTCGTCTCTCTCACCGCCTCACTCCATCTCCTTTATTTTATCTAATATAATGGGATAATCGTGTCAGTGACCCCGACTGCACAGAGCTCCGAGGTGATAATGAAGATGAAACAAAGTAGTTTACATAATTCTGTTGACCTGTCAACTTTTGTATGTGTGTGTGTGTGTACTTGTGTGCATGAACGTGCGTGAGTGTGTGTGTGTGTGTGTGTGTGTGTGTGGGCTACATACCAGCATTTTCCTTTTTAATGGTATATAATGTATGACCTTGTGTCAAGGAGTTATCAGCATTTCCCTGCTTAAGCCAACTCACCTGAATACAAAAGAGGTCTGTTG
>OMNM01037681.1:38364-49836 GCA_900302745.1 Parablennius parvicornis | reverse complement strand
TCATATCTTGTACTGTTTTTTAAAACCAACAAAGGTGGAGCTTTCTGGGATAACTGGGGATACATTATTCTAGTTTCTGCAACTTTTAACAGAGAAGGCTTTCTGAGCAAAGGAGATCTTTCTAAATGTAATTTCACAATCACCCCTGGTGGTAGTAAGACTATTTTTTTTTTTTTTGAGAAAATCCCCGGGGGGCGCTGGGACCATCCTATGCATGGATTTATGTATTAGGAAGACACTTTTAAATATTTGAAAATTGTCAAAGCTGAGAAGTTTATATTTCTTTAAAATTGCACGATGTGGCTGTTTGTCGAACACCTTGATGGCTTCATTCTAAATGTGTTCAGCCGGTTTTAGAGCAGTGACACTATCCGGTTGTGAAGCAGAATGTGAGAGACAATCCTGCAGTGGAGGGAAGATTTAGGAGCTTCAGGTGTAATGAAGGGCTGGACTTGTTTAACATTTTGTAAATTGAATTTGATGGTTGTGGTCACCTGTTTGATGTGCTTTTTTAAAGAATTGACTGCAATGTAAATTCTTAAAGTGTCTAACAACATCAGAAACAGTCCGTTCAAACACATAGATTATGATATAAATACCTATATATTGCCTTGAATTTATTTGACACTTTGTATTGTATTCTTCATTTTATTTATTTCATATTCAAAGCATATTCACACAGCACCTCACAGGATACACTGGAAAAAATGCCCATTTCATTTATTTCATATCCAAAGCATATTCACACAGCACTTCACAGGATACACTGGAAAAAATGCCCCTCTCAAAATCAGAAAAAAACCTATTTCAAGATTCTTTGACCTTAAAATAAGTGAAATAATCTACCAATAGAACAAGTGGAAACTTTCTTGGTGAGATTTCTTGAAATGAGACATGATATTTAGAATATTGAGATCTTAAAATTATCAGGAAAAACTAAATTTCAGCTCTATTTTAGCAGAATCTTCAAGCTTTCTGACTTGTAATGAGACACAAATGCTTAAAAAATGTATACTTTTTCACTCAAAAATAGATTTTTGCTTTAATAATTTATATTTTAATGTCTTTTCAAGATGAATAATTTCATTATTGTTTGACTTAAGATATTAATGATGCATTGTTATACGAAGTGCCTCTATCTTGGTGAAATGTCGTGTGAGGTAAATTTATCTTAAATCAGGTGGGACAAGACATTTTGACTAAAATCAAGACAAATCCACTTGATGAGATTTTGAGTTTTTGCAGCTTAAGCAGATGTGCACTGCCTGGTTTTTATTGGAAGCTGCATTCAGCTCACAAAACTCCTTTCTCTTTATAGCTTTATAAAATTTGAATTATTTATCTTATTGCAATCAGACTGAAAAATGTCAAATGAAAGCAGCCCCATGTTGAATTGTCACTTCAGGTAGCCAATGTGTAAAAGTTTGGACATGCAGTCTGAGAGCTTTGCTCACTGTGCTCCATGTTTGACTTTGTAGCTTCACCGCCTGAGAAGAAGCCTCCTGCCGAGTCCACACAGCCTCTGAACCCAGCTGATCCCAGCGCCTCCCCCTCCAGCCAAGGGTCTCTTCAGACCACCGACGACCCCAAAGATGCCCCGATGCCCAAACTGGACCCTGACGCCTGGATCCAGGTGGAGAAACGCCACCGACAGCCCTCCGGCAAGGCAAAGGTAGCGAAGGAAATACAGCTCGTTAGTGACAAGGATCTGTTCACAATTTGAGTTTGAGGATTGTTAAATTTAGGGGATAGATGCTCTGATATAACAACGTTGAAGACCTGCTTGATTCAGCCATTAACTGGAACTAAAGGGGCACAAATCAGAGAATCTCAAGGTCATCAGTTACTAAACTGGTAATGTAACAGAAGATTAAAGAAGTCTTTATTCTTGTTGCATAGTCACATTTCAGATGGGCAGGAGGACATGTGAACACACTCCTCCAAGTTAAAACAAAACTAAATAAAACTCATCAAAACACTGAATAGTCAAACAAGTAATCTATGCTTGTCATCTACCTGTAGAGGATGTATTTTGCCTTCACTTAGAATCATCTGAGATCAGCTTCAGCACCCCAAGACTCTGAATCGGCTCCAGTAATGTAGAAAAGTGATGGATGGACAACAATTACAAAAAGTGTTGATTTCTGATGGTCTGGTAACATGTTGGTACTGATCAGGGTGAAGAGGTAAAAACACGTTTGTGCACGTGGCCTCATGAATCCCCTGTCACAAAACTGCCTCACGGGGAATTTCCCACTGGGAAAGTGGGTTAAGCTCAGAAGCTTGTGTCATTCTGGAAATGACATTTCCTAATGATCTCCACACTTCCTCAGCCCAGCATACGATGACGGTTAGCCACAGAATCATCTAAACATAATGACTTCACTGCATCAATTCATCTTACTGCTTCATACCTGTGGTCACAACTTGTCATTTATAAATGTTGGTTGCTCTCAAACTGAAAATGGAACTTTGTTAACTGGCAACATTCCCAGTTCACGCCTCTATTCAGTAAATGCAGCATTATGTTCTGACTATTAGCGGTCCAAAGTAACTCAATTGATCTGAATGCAGCACAGAAAGGTTGAAGTTACTGTTAAAACCTGAGGTCTGTAGAGTCTGTAGACAATCAATAGATATTATTCTCATCTTATCACCATCTTTTTACTCCTGCAGCACAAGGAGGTAGAAAGTACATAAAGCCATCTTTCATCTCTTCCATCATGTCTGTCACACCTTTTCCTTTGTCTTGTCCCTCCTTCTTCCTCCCTTTCGCCCTCCTCCATCTCCCTCTCTGGGCCGGCAGCATGTCGGTGCTGAGGTTAGTGCTGAAGTGTGTGCTGTCGGTTCATCTCCCCCCTCCTCAGACCTCCAGCCCGACTGCCTCCCCCCTGCAGTTGAGTAATTCCTTCTCTTGTTTCAGCTCGCCCTCTCTGCCTCTCCCTCACTTCTCGTCCCTCCATGTTTCTCTTCACTTCATGCATCTTGCGTCTGACTCTAATGCAGTCTAAATGCTTGACACAGCAACAGCGTGATGAATGATGGAAAGTAATCCAATACTGGAACTCTTCAGTAACTGATTACTGGAATGAAATGAGTCACCAAAGTTTATATTGTCCCATTACTTTTGTTTTATCAAACTGTTGTAGAGCTGCTGTTTGAGCAAACTGTTAGCTTTAGCATTAGCTAAAGCTATTTTTGCCTATTGTCTGTTTGTTACAATTTCATTAACTCTTGTTGACTGTATAGCATTTTTTGATACTTTGTAACATCAAGACCATAAAGCATCTTCTTCCTCTAACATCCAGATTATAGAGCATCTTCCTTCTCTAACATCCAGATTGTAGAGCATCGTCTTCCTCTATCAATACTATTTCTCACTAGATTTTACTTTGCAGGACAATAAAAACAAGGACATTAGACTGAGGAGCAGCTTCTTGCATAAAGTCTTTTTTGTGTGTGTGCGTTTGTATAAAGTGGCAATAATATACTGTAATATCTACACACACAGAAATCTTCTAGTACATTTCTGTTGGTAGTTCTGTTGAATTTTTGGATGAACATTATCAAGATGTGATCAAAGAACATGCTGTTTATCTTCACTGGGGTGAAAATAATCGAAATCTGCCAGATTTTAGTCTTCTCCTCAGTGGGATGGTTTCTTCTCTTTGATCATCTCATCAGGACAGCTGGTGAGGGTGTTTCTAATCCAGTGTGTCTCCTCTTGATGGTCTGGTGTGCGTTGTGTCGTCCAGGGCGACAGCAAGCCGCCGCCTCCCCCCAGCCAGCAGCCCGAGCCCGACCAGGAGGAGCTGGATTTCATGTTTGATGAGGAGATGGAGCAGATGGCGCCCAGAAAGAACCAGTTCACTGACTGGTCGGACGACGACGACTCCGACTACGAGCTGGACGACCAGGACGTCAACAAGATCCTCATCGTCACCCAGACTCCGCCTTACCTCCGCAAGCACCCTGCCGGAGACCGTACGGGAAACCACGAGTCCCGGGCTAAGCTGACAGCCGACCTAGCTAAAGCCATCAACGACGGGCTGTACTACTACGAACAGGACCTGTGGAAGGGGGAGGAGCAGACTGAATGCAGCAAGGTAGGATTCACAGGCTCACCTTTCTATGATATGTACAGTTTAACACTGAACATTCTTCATACAGTTTAACTTTGGCTCACCTTTTGAATTGTTTTCTTACGTATCCGTGGCTTCAGTCCTTGGTGGTCTTGGGCTTTCAATTCTCTCTAGGAAATTCAAAACGCTTCCCCTGCTTGCTTTGGTTCAACTTGAACATAAAAGACTCTGTTGCCTATAATTGAATTTCTGATAAACAAGCTAAAAAAAAAAAAAAACAGTTTGAAATTGTTTTTAAATGAAAGTTTAGCCTGTTTGGGAAAAAACAACAAAATGAATCATCTCTGATAATTAGTTTTTTTCTGGATGAACAAGCTGAAGTGAGAAGTCGAGGCCTTGACCTTTAGTTCAGCACACGTCGTTGCCCTCTTGAGATTGACGGGTAATTTAAACGACGGAGGGCATTACCAAGGTGTCGTGTTGAAGCAGGTCTGCAGTGTAAGAAATGGAGCAGTCACTGTGAGAAAATGAACCGCAGCAGCACTAAAATGCAAATGTCCTGCATGCCTGAACAAGTCAGCTTCTTCTCATATGGCACCTTTACAGCCCACTCAGGTTTTAGGAGTTTTATGAACAGTCATTTGGTTTTTCTTCCTCATTGATGGTTCAGAAATGATCAACTACGGTTTCACTGTGACGGAGAAGATGGAGATTTAATCGATGCTCTTCTCCAGATACAAAAGCAGAAAAGGTTTACTCAAGTGAGTTGGCTAATTGTCTGCAGGTTTGCCAGGTCTGAGAGACAAAACCAGCTAATCACTTCCTCAAACACAAAAATCTTCAATCGTTTCTCCAAACACTTGTTCAACTCTTCCTTCGATCTCTCCTGTGTTTACTCTGGTACTTCGCCGGTTGGAGTGAGGTCTTAGCAGGGCTTGTTTGTTCACAAACACTTTTACAACAACTTGTTTTATTTCAGGCAAATTTGATTCTGTTGTAGCAGTCAAACAGAACCCAAGGTGCAATAAATGTTGAAGCATAATATGTATTTGGATAGCAAACCTCATCAAGAGCAGGCGAACACTTGCTCTTCCCCTCGGGGTGTGAGCTGAGACGAGCTTCAGGGCTAACAACTTTAACATTTCAGCTCCACTTGAGGCCACGTGACATTTTTTTCCACCAGAACTTGCGGCTCAAACTGATACTAACTGGATGTGGTGCACATATACACATCTACTGGTTCTGAGCTCCTCTGTGTCTGACCTGCAGGAGCTTCAGCTTTGCACAGTTACAATCTCGTTCTGACAGTAGGTCAGTGTGTTGCTTTCCCAAATTAAACCACAGAGCTGCACAGGAACATTTCCAGACTTCCAAACTTCACCGTGGCATGATCATGAATCTAAAGAAGAGTTTGGTTCTAAAGATTCTTGTCATCTTTATTTTTACTCACTTCTTTGTCTACCATAAACATTGAATTAAACTATATTACAAACCATTTGTGACAGAAAATGTACCAAATCCAGTTTATGTACTGTATATATGTGTTTATGTGTCTATACAGATTTATTTTTGGATGACAATTCTTACAGTAAAGGCCATTTTATTTCTGGAAAATGGATCATTTGAAGGAGAGCAGGTCATGTTTAGATTGTCGTCCTCCCCCACTTTTACACTAGATTGGACGAGCTGAAACTCCAGGCCGTTTGCAGACAGTCAGAAGAAAACGTTCCTCTGGTTCACTGCAGCCGGGAGCTGCGGTCCCTCGCAGCGCTCTGACTGTAAGACTTTGTGACGGAACTGTTGAAGCTCACACTGTGTGCACCAGCACCAAAAATAAACCGACTATTTATCGCCCACTACACGAGCCTGCAGACTACATGTGTGTGGCCCAGCTGCTTCCAAAACTCAGCGGAAGGTTTTTGGGGGAAGCTGCAGCGACTGACACCCACTAAAGGTTGCACAGAGTTACGCAGCTTTAATTTATAAGGAGAGAAGACGTGTGGAGCTCTATTTGAAAGCTCAGGATCATGTTGCAGGAGCAAGAGAGACTCTATGGAAGGACCTGATCGGACTGTGACGGGCTGCAGATATTTATGTTGATCTCCTAGTGTCTGCTGAATTATTGTTATCCTGGTCTGGACCTTCACTGTGGTTAAAGTTCACCAGCAGCCTACAACACATCACTTCAGTCATTTTTCCACCTTCATTTCTTTTTGAAAGAGAAAAGAAAGACACTCTTAGTTTTTGGAAAATAAGAACTGAACTGTGAATAATAAACAAGTTATTGATTGTTTTTTATTTCATTTATATATAGTGTATCATGTTTTTGCCCAACCTTCTTCCTGAACAGCTTCATTATTTTACATATAAAGACACAATGAATAATAATCCCTATATATGACAGATAAAAAGGTAGAAATGCACTAATTGGTGAAGGTAAATCAATATTTTGAAGTAATGACCAAACAATAAAATGTCTTTATAAGCCAAAATCTTTCTCTTGTTAATTCTACAATGCAGACAACAGCAGGTTGAAAGTGTTTGATATGAAGAGCCAGTATGAAAAATGTGACCTAGATGTGTGAAATAATGATGATTCCTACTTGAGATAAACTTTAAAGAGTAAATGCTGCATTTAAAGCAGAAACTTCAATCTGTCAAAACGCAGCATCGTCAGCCCTTCGTGGGCTCAAAGGTCGTCAATAAAGTCGCCTCCACATGTGAGAAATGTCACGCCTGAACACACACACACTCGCACACCAAGGCCACCAGCTTTTTCTTAATCAAACGCTGACGTGTAAAGTTCAGAGTCTGCTGCACATCTGCTCTGGGTCACAGCCTCGTTTCTTCATCGGTTATCTGACCCACACACACACACACACACACACACACACACACACACACACACACACACAAAAAAGATGAGGTGATACAACATCAATCCAGTAACCCTACATTTAAAAAACCATGTTGAATTTCAACCATAAAAAGAACACTTGTTTAGGAAAATCTGAATGAATCAGTATGTATCCACCTTCTGGTGTCTGACAGAAACCTGTGAAAGATGTTTTTTGTGTTTGCTACCTGACTTCTAATTTTTCTCCCATGAAAATAGATTCCAGAGAACCTTCTGCCAGTTTTTCAGCTCTTAATGTCCCAGTCATGGATGATTTTCTAAAAGTGATATCAAATATTTAGTTGATTTTCTTTAAAGAAAGTTGAGAGTAAAAATGTCAAATGAAGTGTTAAATATGTGGAAACCAGAGTGGCTCAGATTGAGCTGAGCAGCCAGACTCTCGTTGACCCGGCCTGTTTCTCTTCTCCAGCAGGATGTGGAGAACTTCAAGAAGCTGAACGTCATCAGCAAAGACGAGTTCGACACCTTGACCCCCAAAGGGCCCATCGACCCCAACCAGGAAGTCCCGCCTCCTCCCATGACAGGTGAGCCTCGTTTTCTGTTAAACACTTTAACACACTGCTGCTGCTGCTGTGTGACAGTTTGTGTTGATGAAATCTTTATTCCTCCGGGTTAATCATGAGGAGGATTGTCATTCAGCTCTGGTTCAAAACTAAGACTTTGTTTTACTGCCACTTGTATAGAAGGTTGTTGTTTTTTATTTTATACAATTTTTTCAGAATATAACCTAAATCGGAAATGTTTATTTCAGCATAATGTCGATAGTCCTTGTTTTGTTTTCAATGTTTTGATGCACAAAACGATACAAAAGATGAGCTGATTATCTTGAGCATGTTCAAAATGTAATATGTCTTCCTTTTTTAAAAACTTGGGTTCAATTGTATTTCCATTATGTTATTCCTTAATAAATAAATCGATAGATAGTGGCAACTTGTTATAACCTGTTGTTCTTTTCTGCACCTTTGACATGTGTCATAGGAGAAAGATCTCAATGTTGTGATGATTTGATGAAATCAGAAGTTGATAGAATATTTTTTGTGTTTGTTGTGTTCTCAGTGGACAGCGGAGCTGAAATGGCTCGTTCTCTTCCTAAAACGGTCCCTGAGTCTCCCAGCTCCCACCAGCCCCGGACCCCCCGCACGCCTCGCACCCCCGGACGCCAGGACCCCAACAAGACGCCACGTTTCTACCCTGTCATGAAGGAGAGCGGCGCCATCGACGGGCAGGTGAGCCTGGGCGGGTCAGACCTGAGGCCCACGGGACACGACCGGGTTCAGTTCCTCCACTGAAACACGACAAAGAGAAAACATTGATTCTATTTTTTGATCATAGTGCAAAGTAAGAGGTGGCACACTGGACGTAGCAGTAAACATCAGCTTCTTTATTGTTTGCTCAGTAGTGTCATCATCAAACTTTTTATTAATTTTAGTATTGGGTCTTTAAAAAAGAGAGTAACGTTGAAGTGGCACTACATATATCCACTACTTAAAACTAATTTATTTAAAAGTGAACTTTTTGCCGCTTGTATCAGATGCCGAGGAAGAAGAAGACACGCCACAGTTCGAACCCGCCTCTCGAGGCTCATATTGGCTGGGTGATGGACTCCCGTGAGCATCGGCCGCGCTCCGCCTCCATCAGGTACCACCACTCACCTTTAACCTCCTCCTCTTCCTAATGGACTGTAATAACTCGCAGCAGGGAAACAAACCAAAATAAACTCTCCAACACTGTGAATTTGATATAAAAAGACCACAAGTTGTCTCAACATGTTTAGAAGATGCTACTAGGTTTCTGTCCTTCTTCATGTCACCTCCAGGCCAAAAGTTATCAAGACAAGTTATCAAGTCAACTGTCAATCATTTAATTGGACGACTCGGCATGAAGATATCCCCCTGTACTGTGACTCGTTCTGAAATATGTCAAATAGTTTGAAATGATGAAAAGTTAAAGAGGAGCAACAGATGGACAGGGAGACGTTGACACTGATGGATGTAATTATTTCCAGATTAAATCTAAATCGTCTTAAATAATTATGAAATTAATAAAAAATGAAAGCAGAGTAAAAATAGAAACATTAAAAAACACAAACCTGTGAAGAAAAATCACCTGAAAGTATTTTAGTATTCTGCTGTTTTAATGTTTGACTTCATGAGTTGTGTGATATGTTGATGTTGTCCTTCCTGCTGCAGCAGCTCCAATGCATCTCCTTCTGAAGGAGCTCCGTTGACAGGAAGTTATGGCTGCACCCCTCAGTCTCTGCCCAAGTTCTGGCATCCATCCCACGAGCTGCTGAGGGACAACGGCTTCACCCAGCAGGGATACCACAAGTACCGCCGACGCTGCCTGAACGGTATGCACACACTCTAGTCCTCCGTCACCTGCTGGAGGTTTTTATGAACTGACGTGATGCTGCTGCTGCTGTTTCAGAGAGGAAACGGTTGGGGGTCGGACAGTCTCAGGAGATGAACACTCTCTTCAGGTTCTGGTCCTTCTTCCTCAGGGACAACTTCAACAGGAAGATGTATGAGGAGTTCAAACAGTACTCGCTGGAAGACGCCAAAGATAACTACAGGTGAGGAGGAGAGAAGCTATATTGTTCAGTCTGTGGAGGAAACATCACAGTGAAGACAAACCTGCAGGGCAACAGTGTGTAAGAGTGACAGGAAGCTTTCCACATCTGCTCTGGATTCTACAGTCTTCAGGTTTTCTTCAACGTGCAGATGTAACTTTGACTCTTGCGTCGAGCAGGAATGAATTATCTCGTGATTGTTTTCACTTTGGATGTTCCACACACCTGATGCAGACGAGTAACTCAGAAAGATCAAGATGCTGACGTGCTAAGTCAATGTTTTGTTCAAAGGTTGATATAGAAATTCATTTGACGAAAAAAAGAAACAAAAATTTTTAAATAATTAAAAAAAAGAATAAATGTGTCTCATCATGAACCAACCAGAAACAAGTTGTGTGTGTGCGTGTGGGTGAACCATCATCACACACCAGTGCGTCTGGGAGCTTCATGTTAGTAAAATCTAATTAGCGAAAACTGCTGAAACGAGAGGAAGAGATTAAAAGACATCACATCCTGTCAGGGTAAATAAACATGTTTCTTCTATGCAGGTACGGACTGGAGTGTCTGTTCAGATACTACAGCTACGGTTTGGAGAAGAGATTCCGGTTAGATCTGTTCAAGGACTTCCAGGAGGAGACGCTCAGAGACTTTGAAAGAGGTAATTAACACACATGAAGAGAATCGTCCCCGAAGATTCACCGGGTCCGAAAAAAATCTTTTCTTAAATCCCAGAACACAAATGCTGAAGCTGCACAACATATTTGTAGGCCACCGTAGAAATCTGCTCCTCGTGGACGTCAAACAGGAGTTTCATTGATTAGTAACCGAGCCGTCAACCCGCAACAAACTGGCATGAGACGTCCATCTCTGTGAGAAAGTTTGAGTTGGTTCTTCACTCCTTCAGGACTGTCAGAACCGTGTCGGATACTTTCTCCTCGTATCTCCAGAATCTGGCCTCGTGTTTAGTCCTTCCTGATGTTTCCACCAGCTGAGCAGAAAATCATCTTTTCAGTTCCACACACACATTAAATACAGTGAATGTGACCAACTGTGAAGTTTCTGAACTAAATGAATGTAAAAAGTGAAACTTATTAGATTTAATATAAAGTGATTCACTAATCACTATTTATTCTCCTGAAAATACAAAAACAAAGAATTTGACATGATCTTGAGGATATTATTAAAATGCAATCCAAACCGCAGCCTTGTCAGATTTTAAGTTTTTGTGGCTATTTTTAAATGTTTTTCTTTGATGGAGTTTCTATTGTTATTTTATACATCTCGTCTATTTTAGCCTCCTTAGCAGGTTTACAGTCACTCTGTTTCCCAATGGTTAGAGTAGTTTTAGCTAAACTAGTTTTTTTATTCTTTTTCTCTTCATTTTTACCTCCGCCAAGGAGGTAAAGTTTTTGCCAGGGTTTGTCTGTCTTATGCAAAAACTCCTGACGGGATCTTCCTAAAAAAATTCAGAAGATGTGTCTCAACCCAACTTAGAGTCCATTAAATGTTGAGAGCGATCCGGATAACTATCTGGATACAAAAAAATATCAAAGATCCTGTTTTTCCTATTTACTTATCATTGAGACATTTTCAAAAAATCATATCTCTTGGAGATCATATCTGATCAACTTGTAAAAATTCAGTGACCTGTCGGATGGTCATATCTAGTAGGGTGCAACATTTCATCTGGATCGGCTCCAGAATAAGGTCAGGAAACATTCTGGAAGTTAACATTGGAAACCCCATTCACGAGTTTCAAAAAATAATAACTTAGATTCTCTTGAAATTTGAAATGTCTATTTGGAGGATCGTTGCCCTGAATTGTGCCAAATTACGTCTAGATCCCATTCAGATTGACGATGTGGCGGCACTTTGAAGTTAGGGAATGTTAACATCGAAAACGC
>OMNM01037681.1:25977-38344 GCA_900302745.1 Parablennius parvicornis | reverse complement strand
GGTGCAACATTTCATCTGGATCGGCTCCAGAATAAGGTCAGGAAACATTCTGGAAGTTAACATTGGAAACCCCATTTACGAGTTTCAGTTTTAAAAATCATAACTCATAGAATTTTGTTTTGATTTTCTTTAAATTTAACATGTAGATTTGGAGGATCATTGCCCTGCATTGTGCGAGATTTCGTCTGGATCCGATCAAGATTATCGCTACGGCAGCATTTTGAAGTTGGGAAATTTAAACATTGAAAACCCCATTTGGCAGAGGTCTGCGCTCTCCGAGTGCTTTTCTAGTTAAGGATAAAATCTTAAAAGTTGAAAAGGCAAAAAGAAGCTCATGAAATGAAATTCACCGTTCATTTCCTGTGTTACAGCTATTCATCCTTTCTTTGGAACTGTGTAAAGTTTACACAACAATTAATGAAAAGATATCCTCATAGAGCCTCACAGATACATTCTCTTTCGACCTGCCCCCTACCCGAACCAGGGTGTGTATCCCTCTTCTAATCTATCTGTTCTATCCTTTTCTCCCCTCTATCCTCACACATCATGACCGGCCAGCAGAAAAGCTTCCACCTCTCAGTCTGGTTTCTGCAGGTTTCTTCTGTTAAAAGGGAGTTTTTCCACAGTCGCAGTCGGTTTGCTCGCTCATGTGGATTTGTTGGTTTTTCTCTGTTAAAGCATCTAGAGATGACGGTGCTGTATTCAGTGCTATATAAATAAAGTTGAGTTGAATAGAATAGCTAAACATTGGAATATTTGCCCATATTTACCTCTGGGGATTTTTACTCAAAGTTTTTGTTTCCACGTCTGGTTTACTTTTAGTGTACTTCAGCTCAGGAGTGTATGTTAGCCGATTATTGTGTAAATTTACAGGGCCTTGTGTCAATGTGTAGATATATTTATTACTTCATCTGTAAGCAGCAGAGAACCTCACCATACATCCATAAAGCATCAAAACGGTGCCCTCTTCTCTGAAGTCGACAGAAAGTTGTATTAAAAATGCAAATTTTAATTAGGATTTTTCAAAAAAGCCTAACAGCAGAGTCAGAAGATGACTTACAATTTATTTTAAGTCATATATTCTAACTAACTTTAGAATATATGAAGTTCTGTCGTGTAGAAGACGATAGACTCATTAGATCAAGCAGTGTGTAGAAACCTCTAAACATCGCATCTTCTGATGTTCAATGTAAAATTCTATAATTCTGTTCTGTTACTTCTACTCAGGTTGTGACAGGTGATAAAAACAAAAGCATCTAAGTTGTGACAATCAGCAAATCCTCATCATTGGGAAAGCATCAGCTGCAAAAGCAGCTGGATATGATAATGTGGAATTCAACCAAAATTCACAACTTGGTGTTGAGTTTTTAATCGTCTTGTGATAATTTAATATCCACTAGGAGACATCAATCAGTGCTCCGGTGGATATTATGAGTATTTTTTAACGTGGTTTAGTTGTGCAAAAGTGAAACTAAACACTTTTCCAACATCCATGACAATGATTTTTTAAACTACTGATTCAATAAATGACTGACGGAACATTCTTTATATGAAAGACTCAAACTCTTAAAATGAAAGTGTTCAATCCAAATGAGTCATGTACAGCCTAATTTAACCAAGTAAACCAAACAAATCAGATCAATTTAAGCTTCTCTCTTAGTTTCATTTTAAAGAAGTGTGATTACAGCTTTAATATGTTAAAATTTTAAACCAATTTTATTAAATCCACGTGGATTAACCCAACATCTCCAGTTTATGAAATGTCAGCACAATTAGATAAATCCATCCCCAGAGCTCTTCTCTGGCTTCAATGATCAGCTACAAACATTTGCTGGTCAGTTCTCAGTCTTTAGTTTGGTGTTGAGATTTCTACTCTTACAAAAACAGTGCAGCACAACATTACTGAAAATAGTATTATGTTTTGTCTACGTTATTTTGACACTTCAAAAAAACCATCCAGCATGTCAGATCAAATTTAACCCGTGAATCAGAAGAAGCAGAAAGTTAGAAAATATTTCAAGGGCAGATGTGGAGTAGAGAGGAAGACTCACATTGACATCTGGTCTGAAGATTTTATATCACTGTTGTTTGTATCTACCTTTTAGCCAGGAGCTAATTAGCCTCACACTTGTAGGTCGGAGGGTGAATTTGCCATTTTTAGCTAATTTTGCTTTTACCTTGAAATTTCAACACTAATGACTGTTTAACTTGAATGCTTGGTATCTTTTTTTCCAGCACAACCTCACCTATGTGATTCTACAATCATTTACTCATTTTTAAATACTGGCTGAACACACTCCTAAAACTACAAAAAAAAATAAAAAATTGGGAAAAAGTTGTTTTTTTTTTATATTGAGAGCCACATATGTGTAAAAGAAATATACAATAGTATATGTACAATCCAATGCACAAATGTATCCAAAAACACTTTATATGCAAATGTTTACATAAAAATACAAGATATTCCCAGACGTTTATGTACTAAATCAAGTTCAAGTTCTCTCTCTCTCTCTCTCTCTCTCTCTCTCTCTCTCTCTGCCACATTGGGAGACACTGCCAGTTGTCGGCCCATTCCCTCATAGCAACAGCGATGCAATTTCTTGATTGGCTGGTTGTGGTGCACTTTCAACCAATAGGTAAGGAGTGTGAGGTTTCTCTTTTTTTTCTCTGCCACCACTCAAATGGCACAGAATCAGCTCTTTAACCATCAAATCCTAGACAAATCGCCACAAAACACGCATCATGTTTTTATTATTATCATAATTCTGGTTTTATTTGGCCCATCAACAACATTTAAAAACTGGTTTAAAGGTTAAAATCCAGACTTTACAGCCAAGTTGAAACGGAGTCTGAGTGTGGCTTCCCCTTCCTGCTACATCATGCAAATTAGCCATGTGTCATTTTACGCTATATGGCGTCAATTGGCCCCAGAGGGCTCTGCAGGGCTTCCTCTTTCAGTCTGGACAAATCAATGAGCCATGTTTCTTCTTCACTCCTCCCTGGTCAGTGTTTGTATCATGCTACAGCGCCCCCAAACCAGCAGCTGGTGTAACTGCATGACATTTTCTCTAAAGGGAGTGTGAACGCGTCCGAACCAAATGAACGGGTGAAATTGTCCCCCTTCTCCCCCCACCAGGTGAACCAAGTCCCAGACTATTCCAATGTGAAAAGCCCCTAAAATTAATTTGATGGAAAAAGTAGCCTCCAAGATGTATATGTACAACAACACAACCACCCCGAGCCATCTTTTTTACACACTTATCTAAAATAAATATCAATCGAGACTTTCTCAGATAACAAAAGATACTGAAAAGCAGTTTTCATGGAACTAATTATAATTTCTCACCTCTCAAACCAGCGTTACGAGATCCTCTCGACTCTCTCCAGCTATCAAGTCTAACCATCACTGTTAACTCACTGTCTGCCATGGAAAAATGATCGGGGGGGTTTAGGCCCAGGTGGCTCTGGCTCAGCAGGTTAGTGGTAGATCATTTTGACAAACTGTCATATCGTCCAGCTCCTGGCTCACTTTACAAAACTCCAAAACCTCCAACAAAAAGCAAGTTCAGTCTTTTAGCGCTACAGCACACATCATAACAACATTTAACAATATTAAATCAAATCTTATTTAAATATTTAGGTTATCATCAGTATGCAGTAAGAGCTTACCACGCACTTACTAATGTATATTACTCAGAAAAAAGATTTATTCTTCTATTTATGGGATAAAGCAAGAAAGAGAAACATGAGGATGGTTACCTTGCTGGATTTTCTCGTCCTGGGTTTGGTGGCTCGGACGACTTTCAAAGCATTCTGCTGATCTGTGGACACACAGTCAATGAAAGAAAGTGGCATTGTCACATGAGACAGAGCAGTGTGAATCCAGAGGATTACGAATTCGGTTTCAGGCAGATTTTTAGCTTGAACTGTTGCTCTGCACAGCAGCTGAAGACTCGCTCACTCTGCACCGAGGACTTTCTTTCTGGAGAATAAATAAATATGCTGAACAATTTGCTGGGGGTGTTTTGTGTACAGGCAGCAGTGTGTGTGTGTGTGTGTGTGTGTGTGTGTGTGTTGGGAGTGGTTCAGTCCCTATCGCAAAGAGGATGGTCGTATTGATAAGAGGCCTGGGCTGAGACGTCCTCATGAATGCCTGCAGAGCTGCTGGTACAGTAACTCTGTAAAATGATGCCTGCGCTCTCGTCACGGCTGCATGCGTCAAATATAGCTCCCCGGCTGCCCTGACACACATTCAGAACTCACATTTAGCTGAATGGTCTGAATTTGACAAAGCCGCCGTTATCCTTCATGTGTGCAAAAATAAAACTGATCCTAAGAAGTGGAGATGATCATATTTTAATTATTTTATTCTTTAACAGTTCTGTTGTAGAAGTTGAGTTCTGGAGCCCGTCAGACGTCCTCTTTCTACAGAGTTCTGGAATTTGCTAAAGTTCTAGAACGTGCCAGTGCTTGACCGTGTCACAACAATGTTCTATAACCTATCTGAGTTTTCTGGTTCTGTTGTAGAACAGGTTAGAGTTCTAGAACCCATCAGACCTCTCCATAATTCCAAGATCTATTCTACAATTTGTGAAAATTCTTGAACGGATCAGAGTTCTGTTCTAGAATGTGTCCAAAGTCCGAGAACTTCTCAAAGAAGTTGTCAGATTTCTACAATATGTCACGATTTCTTAATTTTGCGGGTTCTGTTCTGGAATTTTTCAAAGTTCTATAACATGGCAAAGTTCTCGTGTTCTATTCTAGAATAAGTACAAGTTCTAGAACATATCAGACTTTCTCATCCAGTGTTCTATTCTTCAATGAGTCAAACCTTGTCAAGAATCCATGTGTCACAAATCTTTTCTAAAAGTTGTCACTGTTCCAGAACGTGTCAGAAATCTATTATACGTGTCAAAAAGCTCTGTTACAGAATTAATCATAGTTTGAGAAAAATCCGATTTCAAGGTCATCATTCAGTTTCATTCTCTTTTTTTGCCAAGGTTCTTGATTGTGTTGAGAGTTCTTTTCCAGGTTGTGTTGACACTTTCAGAGTTGCCTGTTGGCCTGTTGCCTGTTGTAATTTTGTATGTTTCTGGGTTTAACATCCATGAAAAGGATTCTCGATTTCAGACTACTTTAAAAGTGGCAAACTGGTTCAGACGTTTTTAATTGAAGATTGCTTTTTTGATTGCATACGATCATAAGAAATTAGACAAAACTTTATATTTTCATTATGTGAACATTGTAAATAATTCATTACTGCATCTGAATACGCGAACATCACTACTTGTAAGTCAAATATGAGATTTCACATCACTAATTCAAATTTCTTTAGATGTTTTAAGCTGTCACTGTGTAAATTGTGTCTTTTTTAGGTTGAAGAAAAAAATGTTTCACTTAGAGTTACTGTTTGTAGCTGTGTAGAACAGCTAATTGATCTTCTGCAACAAAAAAAATCTATTTCTATAACTGATTATTGGCTTTAAATAATTTTCTAAACTGAAATTCACTTGTTGAATGTGAATACGTTAAATTTTTTTGCCCTTGATTATGATCAATTAGTTTTTGGGAGTGAAAGCAATAAATAAACTTTTAGGATCATCTGAGGATGGAGGACAGTTGTGATTGTCATCATCACATGTTAGAATTAAAGTGTGAGGCGTGGCGAGGTCTTTACCAAATCTCTCCCACATGGTTCACATCCAGTGTCACATATTTCACTATGAAAATCAGGTTGTTTGGTTTTTCCTTTATGAATTAAGAGGTCAGTACTTCTTTACAATTTTCTACTTTGAAAACAAATGAGAAAATTACATTTGACAATAAGTATAAACATTTGACATTGACTGAACCAATAGTTTAATTTATCAGTGTCAGGTGTTTTTAGGTCCAATACTGAAACACTATTTAATAAATTCGAAAGAAAATTAAATTTACAACGATTCAAAATCATATAAAGTCCATTTTTATTTATTCAAACTTGGTGCATTAAGGAGTGATTGAGAAAAGCTGGTCAAGTCTTTTTTTAATTCTAAAACATTAAAGCTGAATCAATCCTTCTGCACATGATCATTTTAAAAGTACATTAGGTGAAATTAAGATACTTAAACTGGATTTCAAATGTAGCAAATTTAGTATGATGTCATAAATGACTGTTAACCATTTATTGATAAAAATGCAAGAGAATAGAAAGTGACAAACATGATGGCAAATACACCATTTTTATAACAAGTGACTATTTCACTATAAACTGTAAACATGTGGCGCAGCCAAGACTTAAACTTTACATCTCAAGAAAACACTGCCTAAATAGTTAGAAATATTTCATCTTGCTCGTTAGTTCACACTGTTTATTGATTTATGGCTGCAAATTCTAAAATCAATGTACATTAATGTGCAATGATAATAAAGATCTTATCATATTGCGCAAGCACCAAGTCAAACACATTGATTATGAAAATAGCTTCTTAGGTTCATCTCTATTTCAGGATTTACTCTCATTTGTCAACTGTAGGTTTTGTTGTACAAAGTGTAAGGCAATGACTTTTGTTTCTATGATTGGAAAGACTATTCTGCTGATTTACAGCAAAATATGAATTGACTAAACTGATTCACCTCATAACTCGATTACTTCCCATTATAAACTGATTAAAAGCGACATTTGAACGGTGCAGGCTGTGCTCGCAGAACTCATGTTTGTTTACTCAAACATCCCAATAAACTTTTTACTTTACACACTCTCTTCTCCACCTGTTCAACTATCTTGTACACATACTTGAGCTTTCACTGGTGACAGAGGAGCTGGCTGGTGGGAGGAACTGCAGGCACACAGGCCATTGGACATGTGAAACGTGCCTGACCAGCAGCAGGGGCAGTTAGCCTGTCTTGTTCTACCTTATCCCCACTCACTGTAGGTCAAACCTGCAGGAGAAATTTAGGGCTGATTTTGCTCCACACTGAGCCCCAGCAGTGCTGCTTTCCCCCCTGGCCTCCAGTTTGTGACATTTCCAAGCGGCAGCAGTTAGCTGGAGGTGGCTAAAGAAGTAGCAGTTGTCAGCAATCAACACGTGGTGCTCCGGAGCAATCCGAGCACGGGGGGGATGGGGACTGAAATGCCACCATCAACACCTCCTGACTGTGCTGACATTCAACTTAATGTGCCCCATTCACGTCTAAATGAGCCTATATGAGGCCTGACAGAGGAGATTGGAGAGGATTTCTGCTGTCAAAAAGCTGCTGCAACGTGCGGCTGCTGGGGGAAGGGGGAGGAAGAGGAGGAGGAGGAAGAACATATTGTAAAGTTCAATCTGATCAAATGTATAGATGTAACTGCATCTCACCTTTCTCCTGCGTGCTGGAGGAGCTGATGTTGTTCACTGGCACTCTGCCCGTGGTCCTCTTCGTCCACGGGTTGACTTTGGGCGGAGGAGCCTCCACCACTTTCCTCTTCACCGTCTCCGCAGCCGACTCCGCGCCGCCGCTTTGATCGTTCTCTTTATCGTTTTCTTTACATTTCTTGTGCGTCTCAGCGGGACTCCTGGCAGCCTCGTCAGAGCCCCTCTGGCACGGCTCGCCCTGCTCCGCCTGCAGGTGACCCTCCTCGGACTTGTTGTGGTACTTCTCCGCTGCTCCGCCGGAGCTGGCCGCTGTCAAACCCGAGTCAACCTCTGTGGACATCCTGCTAGTTTCCTAACAGCATACGGTGTTAAATCCAGTGTGCCTCCCTGGTCCTGGCGCTCTTATCCCAAAGAAAAGTGCGGTGAAGCTCGGAAGGGAGCGCACCACCACGGGTCCAGGTGAACTTCAGGTAAACAACTTCTGGGCTGGACCTCGCTGCTGCTAGCAGCTAGCCTAGCAGCTAACGCAGCTAACAGTTAGCAGGCGAGCCCGGAGCTAAAAGTCCTCGTTTTTCGCTCTGTTCGACACTTTCATACCAACAAATCGTTACCTTGGAGTCCGCACTTTGTAAACATGTAAACGACACTCGCCAAATCGACCTTCTTGCGAGTTTTAGTAACTTTTTTTGGGATAAACTTTAACAGCGACCTCCTCTCGGAGAGTGAGCTCCACGCGACAGTCCGGAGCTCGTGCAGCCTGCTGCAGTCAGTGTGCCTGTAAACAGTGACTCTGCTGCCCCCAGAGGACTTTCCGCCGTACTGCATCACTACCCCATTACTCCTGTAAACAGTATCTCTGCTGTCCCCAGCGGACTTTCTGTGGTACTACATCACAGACACGTCAGTGAAATACTTTAATCTCAGAGGTGAATTTTACAGCGTTGCTTCACACAGAATATATGATAAATGGAATGCACAGTTTGAATAACAAATAAGACAGAATAAAATATGAATACCTACAAGCATTACAGCATTGAAAACACAACAAATACTATTTACAGGCAAGAGTCTGATGTCCACAAGAAGAAAGGGTCTCATTTAAGTGTAGAGCACGTTGGTGATACGAGTCTGTTGCTGAAGGGGCTCTTTCTGTGGACGATCATGGGAGGTGAGAGACATTGTTCAGGGAGCTCAGTTTGGACCTCATTGCCCTCTCTGAGACTACCTGTACAGAGTCCACCTCCCATGCCCCAGCATTTTCCACCAGACGTACTTTATTCGGAGCATTATGATGTATTATACATTTCTACACTACTTATCTTGCAAATTAAATTGAAATATGCCTTCTTAGTCAATTTAGAGTACAAATGTACTGATTAGGTAATCCATGAAAAATGTTAATAAACAAGTTAGTGTTTTAGTGGGAAATATTCTGATTGTAGACGTGAAAAGTTTTTATTTCTTTAGTACTCTATGGAAATAAAATTAATCTCTTTTACTTATGGACTCTTGGTTGAGAAATTACATATTTCTGGCTGAATCACTGTTCTCATCGGGAAAACTTGTTGATATATTTTGTGTTGTTTTACATCGGTCGTTTACTACTTTAAGCTGTTCTGGATAACGGGTGCTAGAGCCAATCCCAAACAACCATGGGCAAGAGCAGGGCACACCTGGACAGGTGTCCAGGCCATCACAGGGCAAACACACACACTCACATTCACTCCTAGAGGGTCACCAATTAACCTCAGGGGTATGTACTTGGCCTGTGGGAGGAAACCCATGCCCACACAGAGAGAACATGCAAACTCTCCACCATAAAGCCCAGCTAGTATTTGAACCTGTGACCAACTCACAGTGAGGCAAGTGTGCGAGCTAATGCTCTACTGTGCTGCTTGTTGTTTTATATTAAACCATAAAATAAACCTCTCAGATCATCTAGTGTAAGAATGATGTGATATTTTGATTGATGAAAAAATACAACAGTTGACTGCTGTGAGTTTGAAATTCCAGTGGTTGGGATTTGAAACAAAATGTTTTGTGTGCAAAGATTGTGTGTCGGGGAAAACCATTCGATCGACTTTCTGAAACATAAATGAACCTTTTTTTTGTTATTTCTGACCGTTTAAAGCCCAAATAAATTATGAATGTTGGTAAACTACATAATAATGTGAATTGAACATGTAGATTGGACACACTTCGTTGTTGAATGGTTGAAAGGATGACCTTGTGTGGCGTAATTGTTAATTGCGGGGTGATGATTGGGGTCCTGGCAGGGCTGCCTTCAGGTGTGCCTGTTTTATTCTCTTGAACGTAAACAAATGGACGGAGCTTCGCTTTTCGATAAAACCATGCAAAATGTGACTGAACGGAGCGGATTAAAGCCACTAAAATGCCCGGACACATTAAGAAATACAGCGTGCGCTTTTCTCCTGTGAGTATAAACTTCATTCTGTCTAATTGAAGCTGTTTTGAATAAGAGAAAGTCGGCTTAAAACAGGCTAACGGCTAAAAGTGTGTTTTTGTACGGAGCCGTGCTGCGTTCAGGGACTCACTGAATCTCTGACGTTCGTTCACTTGTTTTAGTTTGGATCAGACTGGACATTCCTACAATTTTAACGCTCTTCTTCACTTTAGTCTTTTGACTTTGAATGTAAACACATTCAGTGCCATAGGAAGGAAAAAAACTTCGCATTTCACAAATGTCACCTTATTTATTTTTTTGGTCCACTAGCAAATATTGTCTAATATTAACTTCTAAATCAACTTTATGCAGATTATTAGAAATAATAATACTCTTTGTGAAATCCACGTTTTATTTACAGTAAGGCAATCTTTGACTATTATTATTACCTAAAATATGATCTTTATTCCGAGCAAGCATTACTCTATATTAATTTAAATATTTTGGGTTCAGTGTTCCTGCCAGATGTAATCAAAGTAAAAAAAGAACCCAGTAATTTTTGATTTTCTGCAAATAAGTGGTACTTGCACAAAAGAATAGAAAATACAGATTTAAAGGACTTTGTTCTATTTTTCTCACTTTTTGACGATCATTTTCTTTTCTTTTTTTATCCTTTGATCTGTTTGACTTTTCATTTTGCCAGGTATACAAATATTTGTAATCTTAAATGCACAATCTGAAAATAAAGAAAAGAAGAAAATAGTAGTTGATATATTGATCTCAGTGCTTCACTGATGTCTTAAAGATCCTTTTATTGTGACAGAAGCTTAAAGAATATTTTGTTTAATATTTCAGTTTATAAATCATTCAAGTTTTACATTGATAAAAGGGATTTCTTGCTTGAACTTCCCTTGTTCTCTGTAGAAGCGCATCAAGAAGATCATGCAGAAGAACACGGAGGTCGGGAGGATTTCCATGGCGGTCCCAGTCATCATCTGTATCCTTCATGTTTCTTTAGATTTCAACTGTTGTCACACCAATTTGTGGAAATGCTCAGATCTCTACTGACGTCCCAGTGGAGGAGGCTCTGCTGCCGTTTCTTGAAGTTTCATTTAAGTTCAGTCAGACTGGATCTGTGTGTGTTGTGTTCAAAGACATGTAAAAAAAAAAAAGTTTCCGAGAGATGAGATCCTGAACGTTGCCCTTCAGCTCGGGCGTTGGAGATATTCCTCAAGTCTCTGCTGACTAAAACCTGCCACATAACTCAGTCCAAGCTCTGCAGCGTCATGTCGGTCACTCACATGTACGTAAGTCTCACAACGAGTCACACAAATACACACAATGTGCATCAAGTGACGCTTTCAGCTTCTGTGGGAAAACATATATCAGCTGTATCTATTTCACATTTTGTCGGGATTCTACTCCTGATGTTTAAGATGTTGCTGATACTTTTTATGAATGAGAAATTTTTTATGTGAAGGAATGAATGTAACCTAAACTGAAACCTTCCCGCATCACCCACGATCCCCCGACCTACAGGCCCCCCGACCGATCAATCATCCTGCCAACTGATTGGCTGATTGGTCGACTTTCCTACAAGCTGGTATTACCATCGAGTGATGGAATCACCAATCTGCTAACTGACCAGCTGATTTATCTACACATTCCTTTTGACAAGCTCACTACCTACTGACTAACTAACTAACAACATAGTGGCTGATCTCCCTACGCTCTGATCATCTAATCCACGTTGTGACCCCATTATCTTCCTCATGGAATCAATCATGGTATCAAATGGTTGCCCTACCAACAAACTGGCCGACGGACCAAAGTACGAAATAGCTAATCACCATGCTGCTAACTTTCAATAGATTGATCGATCAGCTGATCTAACTACCTGCTTATTTAAACTGATCAATTGGTCTACATTTAGCCCGCCTGCTGACTTTAGGACCCACTGATCGACCATCCTACTGACCTACTTCTACCAAACCAAAGCACTGACAACTTTTATGATGGCTTTCTTAAAAATCAAAGCAAATTCAGCAAATGGAGAAAATGTTACATTTGAGCATAAAAATGGAACCACTGTTTTGTCTTTATATTGTTTAGGAAGCAGTGCATCGAGTCGGAGAAGGCTTTCCATTTCCTCAAAGAGCTGGCTGAACAAGACAAGTCTGCTGCAGTGCCGAGCGATAAGAGAGGGATGAGTATCTGGTCCTTCTACAGGTACAGAACAGAGGCCTCGTTTATCAAAGTTGCTGAGGCACAAAACAGGTCCTGAAAGATGCGTACGCCACTTTCCACCCAAAGTTTGTGATCTAACAAAATAAACTTTGTGGTAGAATATGCGTACCGGTACACAAACTTTGGATCTTGCGCCCGCACATTTTAGAGATGAGGGAACCTGGTGGAGCTGATGATGAGGTGGAGAATGGAATCCAGATTCATCTCATATATTTAATGTCTTCACATATCAGAATTATTGATCCAGGTGATCATAAACAGCCAAGCTGCAGAGTTCTAGATGTTCTTTTAGCTGGACGTTACGACTGAATCAGCAGCACCATGTTTATATATATCATACTTTCATCCTCAAATGATACAGAGGATCGAACTGATTGAT